>CAMOHE010046074.1:0-22601 GCA_946598075.1 Artocarpus hirsutus
AAAAACTTCGGCAGTCCGACCAGTATGGTCGGCGGGCCGAACCCTTTAAAAAAAATTTTGATAACAAGATTTAAAACTTCAAATGCGGAAGAAAAATTTAATAAAAACACATTCACAAAATTTATAAAATAAAATTATACTTAAATTATAAAACGTATCCTTAAAGTTATAAACATAATTAAAATTGAAAATCATAGCTTATTCCTTCAAAACTTCCTTCCTTGGCGTTCTTCCATTTGCAACCATCTTCCTTAGCTCACACGCCCATCATTGTCCTCCGCCTACTCCATAACTTTCTTACCCTTATCTGCAACATGATGGAAAACTTGAATAAGCTAATGCTTAGTAAGTACATTGTAATTCTCACAACTTAAAAACATTTTATGAACATCATCATCATCAACTTAAAAATATTTCATGAACATCATCATCATCATCATCATCATCATCATCATCATCATCATCATAATAATAATAGTGCACTAGGCACATTTTCATAGGAACATATCTTTCATTACATCATTCATATTAAAACATATCCATTTTATCTTAAGGGGCCCAAGTGTTGCACCATAACATCATCATCATAGGCGCGCCGTCATGAGAGGAGAGGGGTTGCAAAGCCCAAACCAAACATGACATGTCCAACCTTTGGGACATCATAAACATAAACATAGGGTGTGCAACACTTATTTAGGGGATACATATATACATACTTATACTTTCATACTTTGAAAACATTATCATGAAAACATGCATAAACTTTCATGCCTTAAACTTCATGAAAAATCATCATGAGAAAATCATCATAAAACCATCATAAAAATAGATTTCAAACTTTTCATAAAACTCATACTTTTCATAATCATACTTTTCACAACGCATCATGTTGCAGGTGAGAATGTACTTACCTCAAGTGCTTACTTAACCTTATTTTGTTGGTGACAACGCCGCGGTCTTGATGTGCTCACTTCTCAATTTGTTCATGTCATACATTTATAAAATGGTAATTAACATTTAATCAATGAATTAATTACCATATCATAACACCCATGATAACCATTTCATAAAATTATAGCATCCATTTCATAAAAACATTATGCATGCATTTTCTTTAAACATAAATCATAGAAACAACATTTTCACTTCTGACCTTCATGCATTTAAAAATTAATAACTTAACATCCACTTATAATTTAAAAACCAAAATTGGCAGAGACATACTTAACATACATACCTATCATCATGATTTTTCTTTAGTCATAAAAATCTCATTTAGCAATTTAAATAATTCACATAACATTCTGCATGAAATCTGCCAGCTTAGCAAAACAGTGAGCATTATTCATTTCAGGTCCAATTTTCACATTTACAAATCACCGAAAAATCCATAAAAATTCTTACATGTAATACACTCACAGAATTATAACATATTTAAAATTCAGCCTTAAATAAATTCCTAACACTTCAAAACATGCATTTGAAAGCAGAGACCAAACATAACCATAACAATTTTAGACAGTGGATTACATGCCATAATAATTCCCAAACAATTAAATTAAATTTATTTGGACCTCAAAATTCATTATGACATCATATTCACATATATTACAGTGACTCCACAATTTCTTAACACCATATATAATCATATAATCATACAAAAATATTATACAATTAAAAGTTCAATTAAATTTACTGTAATAACAAATTAAATACGTAGCAATCATAAAGTCTCTATAACTCTTAATATATTAGTCAAATCAACACCATATTTTACAGCCCTTTACTTAACATATATATATACATATCCATCAAATTTTGTGCAAAACAACATTCATTTGCAATAAAAATAATAACCATACATATGTGCACAAAAAAACTGATCAGCAACAATTCATAGTGAGTGGTGGTGAATAGAAAATTCATAACTTAATATAGGAAATTCGAATTAACGTGAAATTTGGAGGAGAATCAAATAACACATGAATGAATAACATACTAAAAATTCAGAGCAAAAAGACATTCCTAGATGGAGATATAAAAGTCGGTTTGAAGAGGAAAAATTTTCAAAGATGCTTAAAAAATAAACTCATACCTTAGAACAATTTCTTCTTCAAGCTCCTTCGAAATAATCCAAAGAAATTTTTTTAATATTTTAACAAAGGAATTGCAGGGAATTTGAGAGGAAGATGAAAGAAAAGAAATGTGGTAAGAAGAGAGAAATGAGAGAGAGAAATCGAGAGATAGAGAGAGAAATTAAAAAAAAATGAAACTCCCATTCTTTGAAATAAATCAGAATTTTTCTGATTAATTGGGGGACAAAAATCGTGGGAAGTGGAGAGGATTGGGCTAAGTCATCAATTTTCTCACAATTACCATATTTTGAAATCGTAAAACGGGAAAACTTATCCATTAATTCAAATAATTGAGAAGTCAAATGTTTTATTACCAAAATTAAAGAAATCATTCCATAATTATGTTATTTATTTAGAAAAAATCATCCATATCTTAAATACCACCTTATCACAATTTTGTGAAATTTCTACTGACTACTTGTCAGCTGTCATCGGCCTGCCGATCTCAAAAGTCCGGCCTGCTGATTGCACACCATCGGGTTGTCGTTCTGAGGACATCATTTCGGCCTGTCGATCCGAATGGTCCGGCCTGCCGATCTGTCTTAACTCCCAAAAATCATTCATAACATATAATTATCCATAAAAATATAATTAATCACATAACATTAATGACATGAACATTTGAGCACATCAATTCCACGCGAGCGTCACCTGTCATAACACTTAAAATAAAATGGTTAGCACCATTTATCATATATCATAACATATCATGAGTATAACACTTATCATCGTCATTAATATAACATTTAACGTCAACATCATAACATTATCCGTTACATCAAATTAGGCGGGCGTTAATTCCCACAAAATTTTTACAAAGTGTTCATGAATATGTTAACTAAAGGACTGGAAAGTATGGTGATGATTTAATGAAAATTTTATGTATTATGGAATTTTATTGTAGCTAGTTTTTAGACGGTTTTAACGGTAAATTGTTGAACTTTTATAAAGTGGTGTTTTGCATGATTTTATGAAATTATTTGAGGATGAATTATTTTGTACTTCTGTAGTTATATGTTGATTTATGAATTTCAAAGTCTCATGCTAATATGATGTATGTCTTATGTGTTATCAAATTTTCATTAAGACTAGGTTATGAGACTACTTTATTGGTAAAAATTGCTAGACTCTTGTTGTGTGATTTTTTTGTAAAATTAAATGATTTTATTTGGTGATGAGAATTTTTGGAGGTACTGTATTATATGTTAATATGATGTCATATGAATTTTGAGGTCTAAATATATTTATTTTAATTGTTTGGAAATAATTATTGTATGTAATTTACTATCCAAATTGTTTATGGCTATTTTTATCTCTGCCATCTAATGCACGGTTTGAGCTGTATGGAATTTATTTAAATGTGATTTTTGGATATGTTATAGTTCTATGTGTCTATTATATATGTTAATTTTTGTAGATTTTTCTATGGCATGAAAATGTGAAAAATGGACTTGAGTTAAGAATTGTTTACTGCCTAACTATTGCTGGCAGATTTTATGTTGAATGTTATATGATTTGTTTTAGATGCCAAATGGAATTATTATGACTAAAGAAAAATCATGGTAATGTGTTTACATGTTAACTTTGTTCCTGCAAAATTTGGTGCTCAAATTGTGTGTGAAAATAAAGTTATTAAGTGATGAATTCATGAAGGTCAGAAATGTAATTGTGTTGATTGTTTTGTTTAAATGCTTTTAAGTTAATGAAATATGTTATAAATTTATGTTTTCAAGAAATGAATGTAAATGTGATGTTATATGAAATGGATGTTATGTTGTGGTGATTAATTCATTGAAAATAAATGTTATGAATGTATAACATGAACACAATGTGAAGCGAGCACATCCAGACCGCGGCGTCGACACCTACAAAAGTAAGGTTAAGTAAGCTTATTGAAGTAAGCACATTCTCACCTGCAACATGATGAGTTTATGAAATGTTTGAAATCTATGTTCATGATGGTTTTATGATGATTTCTCATGATGATTTTATATGAAGTATTATTATGAAGTTTTTAAGGCGTGAAAGTTTATGCATATTTTGATGATAATATTTTTCAAAGCATGAAGGTATAAATATGTATATATGTATCACCTAAATAGTGTTGCACACCCAGTGATGATGTTAAGTTATGATATGATATGATATGATGTCATGTTTGGTTTGGGATTAGCTACACCTCTCCTCTCATGACGACGCGCCTATGATGATGAAGTTATGGTGCAACACTTGGGCCCTTAAGATAAAATGAATAATGTTTTAATATGGACAATGTAATGGAAGATATGTTCCTATGAAAATGTGCCTAGTGCACTATTATGGTGATGATGACGATGTTCATAAAATGCTTTAAGTTGTGAGACTTACAAATGTACTTACTAAGCATTAGCTTAATCAAGTTTTACATCATGTTGCAGATAAGGGTAAGAGGCTTATAAATAAAGTAGAGGACACTGACGGGCGTGTGAGCTAAGGAAGATGAATTACAAATGGAAGAGTACCAAAGAATGATTTGATTTTATTTAAATTAAGTTTTACAAATTTGAGTATGTTATTTGATGGACTTTTAAGATTTGAACTAGAACACTTTAACTTTATTATTTTATAAATTTTTCTTCCGCATTAAAACTGTATTTAAACAAATTTTCTTTTAATCGTTTGGCTTGTCGACCGTTACTGGTCGGACTGTCGAAGAACTTTAATCGGCCTGCCGGTTGCCATGCATCGGCTTGCTGAATTTATTGATTTTAAAATCCCATTTTGCAAAGCCTCGGGCGGCCTGCCGATGGACGACCTTCGGCTTGTCGGTCGAGTTCAGCTTGTCGAAGTCACAAGTTCGGCATGCCGAACTGTGTAAGAAATTTTGTCTTTAATATTTGGTAAGATAAACTATTTAAAGAATGTTTATAAATGAGTAATATATTGATGTATAATTATATGTATATATATAAAAAAAAATTCATGGATCCTGGGTTATGTTCTCGACTTTCCCTTTTATCTAAATAGTTTATCTTATAAATAAAGTATTACGAAATAAAGGTAACAACATCTGTGACGTTCGTAAAGGGGGGGAGGGGTTACAGGCTTTGGTATCAGAGAGGATTTCCATTTGCAATTCATATCGCCACACGTCAGTCCAAGTCCTCCAAATAAGTATGTTTTAATGTTTAATGTTAAGATGCAAGTATGATGATAAGGATAAGGTTTAGATGTTTAATGATTAATGTTTTAAGTAGCGAAACCTGTCTTATAAAGTAGAAGATTATTCTTAATTTTCTAATTCTTTTAGGAAATCAACTATGGACGACTATCAAAGAATGCAAACCCGTACCCTAAACAACGAAAGGTTGATGACGATGATTGACGAGCTGCAAAGACAGCTAGAGGAACAAAAAAGAGAAATTGTTATACTAAGGGCCAATGGCCACAACGATGATCGACGAGGCAATGATGTGCCTCTTCCTCCTCCTCCCTAGCCACAAGTCAATGAAGTCCCAACTCTTGCTGTTGAACCGAGAACAGTCAATCAGGAACCTTTGTTGGTCAGATGGAAGAGGGTCAAGCCAACGGATTTCGAAGGTTCCAAGGATCCACTTGTTGCTCAAGGATGGCTAAAGACGATAGAGGCCACCCTAAGACTCATGGGCTTCACAGATAATGAGAAGGTTCTCTGTGCATCTTATTGCCTCACCATAGAGGCCCGGATTTGGTGGGACGGCATCAAACAAAGCAGGAACATCGAAGAGATGTCATGGGCTGATTTTGTTCACGAGTTTAATACAAAGTTCTTCCACATGAATATCACCAGGAAGCACTACGACGAGTTTGAGAATCTACGCCAGGGAGATATGTCGATTACAGATGTGGTAGCAAAGTTTGATCAACTAGCTCGTCTTTGCCTAGGGATGGTTAGCAATGAAAGTGAAAGGGTTAGAAGGCTGATCAGAGTCCTCCGTCTAGAAATTGTTGTAATTGTTGATGGTGCAAGTCCTCCTAGAAACTAGGAACAAGTTGTCTTGAGAGCCCAGCGTGTTGAGTTCCACTTGTGAAAGTTAAGAAGGAACCAGCCTCAGCCAAGTTAGCAAGCAAACTATGCAAGTAACCAGAACCGCCCTCCTCACTGGAACAACAACAGCAGCCAGCACTGGAAGAATAACAATAAAAGGAAGGGCAACTCTCAAAACTATCAGGGTCAAGGCAATAAGAGACAAAATGGCGACTAGCACAACAACAACAACAACAACAACAATTTCAAACAGTTTCAAACATGTACTAAATGTGGAAAGAATCATCTTGGAGAATGTTGTATGGGGTCTAACCGATGTTTTATATGTGGACGAGAAGGCCATTTTGTCAAGAACTACCACAACCAACCAAACGTTCAGGCCCCACAGAGAACTCCTTCAGCCCAGCTCCATTAGATGCAAGCCTCCCTAGAAGGGCCACCGATTGGTCAAGGAAGACTTGAAGGCCCACCTATGAATGCCCGCATCTATGCCATGACAAAAGAACAAGTGGCTGCTGAAGCTTCAAACGTGATCATAGGTCAGATAACGAGCCTATCTACTAATGCTTATGTTCTCTTTGATACGGGTGCCACTCATTCTTTTGTATCATCATCTTTTGCTAAGAAGTTAGGGGTTCACTTAGAGCCAATGAGACAGGGATTCACTATGACACTATCCTCTAGGGAAGTGATGATATCTACTCATTGTATGCATACTATTCTCTTATGGATTTCTGAAAGGGAACTTTTTGTCAACCTCATCGTGATCGACATGTTTGATTATGATATGATTCTCGGAATGGATTTTTTGAGCAAGTACAATGCTTCCATTGAATGCCAGAAACGAAAGGTGATCTTCCATCTAGAAGGTGAACAGAGGTTTGTATGTGTTAGCGAGTCCAGGAAGAAACCCAGTATATTCTTATCTGCCATGAAAGCAAGGAAGTTGCTAGCTAGTGGCTGCATGGGTTACTTGGCGAATGTTGTAGATAAAAGCCAAGAAGAAAAGACAAGGATAGAAGATGTGGAAGTAGCACATGAATTTCCAGATGTGTTTCCAGATGATTTGTTGAGCCTACCTCCTGATAGAGAAATCGAATTCGAGATCGAGCTCGCTCCAAGCACTAACCCAATTTCGAAAGCACCGTACAGAATGGCCCTAGTAGAGTTAAAGGAGCTTCACGTGCAACTAAAAGAACTGCTTGACAAAGGTTTCATTAGGCCGAGTTACTCACCATGGGGAGCTCCAGTCTTGTTTGTGAAGAAAAAGGATGGCACTATGAGACTCTGCATCGACTATAGAGAGCTGAACAAGGTGACAATCAAGAACAAGTACTAGTTGCCTCGAATTGATGACTTATTTGATCAGCTTAAGGGTGCATCTGTGTACTCGAAGGTTGACCTACGGTCGGGATATCACCAATTAAAGATTAAAGAAGGGGACATCTCGAAAACAGCCTTTAGATTGAGGTACAGTCTCTATGAATTTGTGGTTATGCCTTTCGATCTAATGAACGCACCTGCAGCCTTCATGGATCTGATGAATTGGGTATTCAAGGATTTTCTCGATAAATTTAATGTTGTGTTTATCAATGATATTCTTATTTATTTGAAGAGTCAAGAAGAACATGTGGGGCATCTAAGAATTGTGTTGGAGACATTAAAGAGACGCAAGCTATATACGAAATTCTCCAAGTGTGAATTCTGGCTTGATAGAGTGTCCTTTTTGGGCCTTGTAATATCAAAGGAAGGGATTATGGTTGACCCTGCTAAGGTAGAGGCTGTTCTCAACTGGAAGCAACCGACGAACTCAAGTGAGATCAAAAGCTTCTTGGGCCTAGCTAGTTATTACTGGAGATTTGTGGAAGACTTTTCCAAGATAGCAACGCCACTCACGAATCTAACAAGTAAAGGAAAGAAGTATGAATGGACAGAAGCGTGCGAGAAGAGTTTCCAAGAACTGAAGAAGAGGCTAACGACAGCTCCAGTATTGGCCATTCTAGAAGAAAACGACAGATTTGTAATCTATAGTGATGCATCCAAGACGGGCCTTGGTGCAGTTCTAATGCAGAATGATAGGGTGATTGCCTATGCGTAGAGATAATTAAAAGATTACAAGCAAAACTATCCTACTCATGACCTCGAGCTGGCAGCAGTCGTTTTCGCATTGAAAATATGGAGACATTATTTATATGGGGTCCAATGCAAGATCTTCACTGATCATCAAAGCTTAAAGTACTTCTTCACTCAAAAGGATTTGAACATGAGACAGAGGAGATGGTTAGAGTTGGTGAAGGATTATGATTGTGAAATCCTTTATCACCCTGGAAAAGCCAACCGAGTGGATGATGCTTTAAGTAGGAAGTCAGCGGCTACAATAATGTCAAAGCAAGCAATGTCTCAGCCTTTGATAAAGGAAATTCTAGACTTTGGTTTGGAACTAATCATAGGTCAGTTATCTGCACTCATTCTTGCTCTGTCACTACACGATGAGATTCGAAGTAAGCAAGACGATGATGTAAGCCTCGCAAGGATTAAGCAGGAAAAGAAAGAAGGGAAATGTGAAGAGTTTTAAATTGCTAATGATGGAACTCTGTATCTCAAAGACCGCTTGTGTGTTCCCAACATTGATGGTTTAAGGGAAAGGATCTTGGCGAAAATTCATGACACTCCTTACTCAATTCCTCCAGGTGCAACAATGATGTATAATAATCTAAGGGATAACTTTTGGTGGTTTGGAATGAAACATGATGTCGCCATGTATGTAAAGAGATATTTGACATGCCAGCAAGTTAAGGCTAAACACCAGAGACCTGGCAGTGATTTGTAGTCAATCCAGATATCGGAATGGAAATGGGAGGATATTACAATGGATTTCATTGCCTTTTTGCCCAGGACTATGAATGGTTATGATGCTATTTGGGTTGTTGTGGATCGACTGACAAAGACAACCCACTTTATTCCTATCAAAATCACTTATTCTATGGAACAGTTAGCGAAACTCTATGTCAAAGAGATTGTATGACTGTATGGAATTCCTAAGTCTATCATCTCAGATCGTGATGGTAGGTTCACGTCTAAGTTTTGGAAAAGTGTGCAAGCTGTAATGGGGACCAAGTTGCATTTCAGTAGAGCTTTCCATCCTCAGACAGACTACCAAACAGAGAGGACAAACTTGATCTTAGAGGATATGCTTCGGGCTTGTACTCTCGACTTCAAGACCAACTGGTGGAAAATGCTACCGTTAGCTGAGTTCACTTACAACAACAGCTACCAGGCGACGATTGGAATGGCACTTTATGAAGCCCTATATGGGCAGAAATATAGGTCGCCTATATGTTGGCATGAAGCTGGTGAAAAAAAGTTGATGGAAAGCACTGACGTTGAAAGGACTGACGCTGAAAGGACTGATTTTGTCAACAAAACCTCAAGATGATTAAGCTGATATGGAGAAGAATAGAGACCACTCAAAGCCATCAAAAAAGTTATGCTGATAAATGAAGAAGACCTTTAGAATTCACCGTTGGCAAATCTGTATTTTTGAGAGTTGCACCGATGAAAAGAGTTATGAGGTTCGGTAAGAAGGGCAAGTTGAGCCCAAGATTTATTGGGCCATATGAAATAGTGAAGCAGATAGGTAAGGTGGCTTATCAGCTAAGATTGCCATCTGAAATGCCAGCTATGCACAATGTATTTCACGTTTCAATGCTCAAGAAATATGTCCCAGATCCTACACATGTGATCAAGCCACAAGCGATCGAGATACGAGAAGACTTAAGCTATGAGGAAAAGCCAATAGAGATATTGGATCATAAAACCAAGACCTTAAGGAACAAAGAAATTCTATTGGTCAAGGTGCTATGGTGAAATCACCAAGTAGAAGAAGCCACATGGGAACGTGAAAATGATATGAGAACAAAGTATCTGCAACTGTTTTGAGTTTCAAGGATGAAACTCTTATAATGTAGGGGGAATTGTAACACCCTTCAATTTTCATGTAACAGTTTATGATAAATGTGTAACGGATTATGTAATATTAGTAATGACGTTAAGTGTTTTATTTATGTTATGTGTTATGATATATAATATAATGGACTAACCATTTTATTTTAAGTGTTATGACAGGTGACGTTCACGTGTTATTGATGTGCTCTAGTGTTCATGTTATTAATGTTATATGTTTAATCATAATTTTATGATAATATTTAATGTTTTGATGAATTTTGGCATGTTAGGGCAGATCGGCAGGCTGGACCATTTAGTTCGACAGGCCGAAATGACCCCCCTTGGAACGACAAGCCGATGGTATATCATCGGTAGGCCAGACTTCAGGAATTGACAGGCCGAAGTGGGACATCGGTAGGCCGATGACAGTTGACGAGCAGTTAGCAGAAATTCCACAAAATTTGTGTCTAGGTTAATTATGTGATTGGATAATAATTTTTGATTGATTGGCACATTTATGGAATAATTTTCTTATTTTAGGAAATTAATGTTTGACTTTGAATTAATTGAATGCAATTGATAAGGTTTCCCATTTTACAAAGGCAAAATATGGTAATTACGACAAATTGTTGACTCTCCCTTAATACTCTCCATTTTCGATGAATTTTGCCTTGAATTTAATCAAAAAATTCTGATTAATATGGAGAGTATGAGTTTTCTTTTTAACGTAAACAATTTTTTTATCACGCTTTCTCTCTCTCTCTCACAAATTCTCTCTCACATTTTTTTCTTTCTCTCTTTATCTCGTTATCTTTCTTCTTCTCCCTCTCAAATTCCCTGGTATTATTTGAGTATAATATTGAAATTTTTGGGCAAATTCAATAGAAAATTGAAGAAAATTTGTTTTGAGGTGAGAACTCATTTTTTTCGATATTTCTAAAATTGTATCTCTCTCCTCAGTCCGACTGTAATATCTTCATCTAGGAATTTTGTTTTTCTCTACATTTTTTATATGTTATTCAGGTATGTGTTATGTGTTAACCCTCAAAATTTCACCTCAATTGGATTTTTCTATGAAAAGTTATGAATTTTCTTCTCTTTGTCACTCACTGCTAATTTATGCTAAACAATAATGTTGAATTGTCTCTATGTTCCGACCCTTATATCTTTGCCTAAAAATTTCCGTTTGCTCTGAAATTTTAATATGATTTTCATGAATATGCTATGTGATGTTGTTCCAAATTTCGTGCCATTTGGTATTATGTAGGCTGAGATATTAAACATTCATGCTTTGCACCTCATAATGAATTGTTGCTAATTGTTTATGTGCACAAAAATGTAGTTTTTGTTTATAGAGTAAATGATTGATATTTCACACAAAATTTTTACAAAATGTTCATGAATATGTTAACTAAAGGACTGGAAAGTATGGTGATGATTTAATGAAAATTGTATGTGTTATGGAATTTTTATTGTAGCTAGTTTTTAGAAGGTTTTAATGGTAAATTGTTGAACTTTTATAAAGTGGTGTTTTGTATGATTTTATGAAATTATTTGAGGATGAATTATTTTGTACTTCTGTAGTTATATTTTGATTTATGAATTTCAAAGTCTCATGATAATATGATGTATGTATTATGTGTTATAAAATTTTCATTAAGACTAGGTTATGAGACTGCTTTATTGGTAAAAATTGCTAGACTCTTATTGTGTGATTTTTTGTATAATTAAATAATTTTATTTGGTGATGAGAATTTTTGGAGGTACTGTATTATATGTTAATATGATGTCATATGAATTTTGAGGTCTACATAAATTTATTTTAATTGTTTGGAAATAATTATTGCATGTAATTCACTATCCAAATTGTTTATGGCTATTTTTGTCTCTACAATCTAATGCACGGTTTGAGCTTTATGGAATTTATTTAAATGAGATTTTTGGATATGTTATATTTCTATGTGTCTATTATATGTGTTAATTTTTGTAGATTTTTCTATGGCACGAAAATGTGAAAAATGGACCTGAGTTAAGAATTGTTTATACTGCCTAACTATTGATGGCAGATTTTATGTTGAATGTTATATGATTTGTTTTAGATGACAAATGGAATTATTATGACTAAAGAAAAATCATGGTAATGTATTTATATGTTAACTTTGTTCTTGCAAAATTTGGTGCTCAAATTATGTGTGAAAATAAAGTTATTAAGTTATGAATTCATGAAGGTCATAAATATAATTGTGTTGATTGTTTTGTTTAAATGCTTTTAAGTTAATGAAATATGTTATAAATTTATGTTTTCATGATATGAATGTAAATGTGATGTTATATGAAATGGATGTTATGTTGTGGTGATTAATTCATTGAAAATAAATGTTAAATGCCATTTTATGAATGTATAACATGAACACAATGTGAAGTGAGCACATCCAGACCGCGGCGTCGTCACCAACAAAAGTAAGGTTAAGTAAGCTTATTGAGGTAAGTACATTCTCACTTGCAACATAATGAGTTTATGAAAAGTTTGAAATCTATGTTCATGATGGTTTTATGATGATTTCTCATGATGATTTTACATGAAGTATTATTATGAAGTTTTTAAGACATGAAAGTTTATGCACATTTTGATGATAATGTTTTTCAAAGCATGAAAGTATAAATATGTATATATGTATCACATAAATAAGTGTTGCACACTCAATGATGATGTTAAGTAATGATATGATATGATATGATGTCATGTTTGGTTTAGGATTAGTTACCCCTCTCCTCTCATGACGGCGCACCTATGATGATGATGTTATAGTGCAACGCTTGAGCCCTTAAGATAAAATGAATAATGTTTTAATATGGACAATGTAATGAAAGATATGTTCCTACAAAAATGTGCCTAGTGTACTATTATGATGATGATGACGATGTTCATAAAATGCTTTAAGTTGTGAGACTTACAAATGTACTTACTAAGCATTAGCTTAATCAAGTTTTATATCATGTTGCAGATAAGGGTAAGAGGCTTATGAATAAGGTCGAGGACACTGACGGGCGTGTGAACTAAAAAAGATGAATTGCAAACGAGAGAGTGCCAAAGAATGATTTTATTTTATTTAAATTAAGTGTTACAAATTTGAGTATGTTATTTGATGGACTTTTAAGATTTGAACTAGAACACTTTAACTTTATTATTTTATAAATTTTTCTTTCGCATTAAAACTGTGTTTAAACAAATTTTCTTCTAATCGTTTGGCTTGCTGACCGTTACTAGTTGGACTGCCGAAGAACTTTAATCGGCCTGCCGGTTGCCATGCATTGGCTTGCCGAATTTATTGATTTTAAAATCCCATTTTGCAAAGCCTCGGGCGGCCTGCCGATGGACGACCTTCGGCTTGCTGGTTGAGTTCGGCTTGCTGAAGTCACAAGTTCGGCATGCCAAACTGTGTAAGAAATTTTGACTTTAATATTTGGTAAGATAAACTGTTTAAAGAATGTTTATAAATGAGTAATATATTGATGTATAATTATATGTATATATAAATAAATAAAAATCATGGTTCCTAACTTACCTTTTTATTTAAATAGTTTATCATATAAATAAAAGTAGTACGAAATGAAGGTAATGACATCTGTCGTCCGTAAAAGGGGGCGTTACATAGAGCTTACTCCATCATCCTCAATTCACTCCTTTCAACCCCTTTCACAATCTTAGTCACCACTTACTATTGTCATTCCCAACCCCTTTTGCTTTGTGGTGTTGTTGTTGTTTTTGTTTTTTTTTTTCTCTTATCTTTTTTTTCTTTTTTCTTTTTAATTTTGATGATTTTTTTTCTTCTCTCTTTTTTTTCTTTTTTTTTTTTTACTACACTTGCAAACTTGATGGATATATGACATGTTTTTAGCAAGATGCATCAACTAATGAAATCAAATAAATAATAAACTCAATAACCTCTAAACTCAAAATAGCTTCCATGCTCAAAATAACTTCCACAATCAAATAACAAACTCAACAACTTCCTTGCTCCACCCTACCTCCTAATTATGCTCAAAACACTTTAAAAATCAACATGTTTAGGGGTGTGGGACGAGGTATATTTTTTTGGGTTAACAAGTGTGAGTGACAAAGAAAGAATGGGTACTGTATTAAGGCTCAACGGGGTGACTAAGGATACATAAACAAGGTTGGCTTGAAAGGCTCAAACGATCCAAAAATGGCCTAAATCATATTTTCAATCAGATGTAGCCTAGGATTTTGCCTTGAGAGAAAATCAAATTAATTCTAAAACATGGGTGAACATTAATTGGACATACACACAATTCAAAAATTCAAGGTTCTAGTGCTTAATAAATGGTCATAAATTCAAAATTAGAGTTAAATAACAAATCCATCATGAGTTTAGGAAAAAATTCACACCCCCTAAAAATTGTAAGACTTCCAAACAAAGGATTCAATCATATCTAGATTTATCATTGCAAATATGTATCATTTCAAGTTTCAAAAAGGGTTAACAAAATTTTCGAACAGGATTTTCAATAACAATTTTTTTTAAAAAAGGAAAATTTTGTTATCCCCTCCAAACTAAAATAAAGCATTGCCCTTAATACACAAAAAAGAAAAGAGAAAAGGGAAACCTCAACAAAGAATAAGGCCAATGTGACTTGCAGTAGATATGTGAAATCCAAAATGGAGCTTGGTGAGGAGAGAAGAAACCTTGTAAAGAAAGCCTTAGTCCCCAACAATGAAGTTGAGAAAAAAGGACAATAGCAGCCAGAACGTTGGAGGAGAGTTTGTGTGCAAGGTTGTCTAGATATAGAAGGGGAAAGAGAAGTTAGGGTTTTAGTAAGAGAGAGTGAATAAGGCTAAAAATATGGAAAAATGGGTGAATGGGTGTATTTAATCAAGATTTTATTTATTATTATTATTATTATTATTATTATTATTATTATTTGAGTTAGCATCCCCTAAAAAAAAAGTAATAGCGCCGCAGCACTATTGGTGTAGCGTTGCGGCGCTACTTCAAAAAAGGGCCTACGTTTTTTTTTTTTTTTTTTAATTTAGGGCGCTGCGGTGCTAGAGTTGTAGCATTGTAATGCCTTGCCTCTACCCATTCTCGTTTTGATAGTCCCAAATGAGCACCGCAGTGCACAAAAAGGGGGCTGCAGTGCTTTGTTTTGCCAAGAACTTGGTTTTCCTCAAGGGTTTTCCCTATATGAGCTCCATTGCTGACCCCAACAGCTACATAAAAGATAGAAACTCTGAGAAACAAGAGTAATCTAAAAATGTATTTATTTATTTATTACTAAAGAAAGGACATGATAGAAAGGGTAGTGCATGCCCAAGAAACGCTTGCTTTATAGTCTTTAGCCAGACTATCTCAAATGTCACTCTGTAGGAGATTTTAGCTCAATGATGGTTTTATGCCTCTTAAAACCACCGCCAAAGTAGGGCTTCAAACACTAACCCTCCACCTTAAATGTGCCTTTGTGTCATGTGTAACCTCTATTGCTTTAGATGGAAAGACTTGTGTTATCGTAAACGGTCCTAACCACCTAGACTTTAGCTTTCCTAAAGACAATCTAAGGCAAGAGTTATAGAGTAAAACCTATTGCCCGACTTTGAATTCTTTTCTAAAAATGTGCTTATCATGCCATCTTTTTGTTTTCTCCTTGTAAAGCTTGGCATTTTCATAAGCATCAAGCCAGAATTCATCCAACTCATTCAGTTGCAACAATCTAACCTCACCTGTCAACTGTGCACCAAAGTTCAAGAATTTAATTGCCCAATAAGCCCTATGTTCTAACTCTACACATCCCAATAGGAGTTTTGGATGCAGTCCTATAAGCTGAAAGAGCATCATGCAATTTGATAGACCAGTCCTTCCCAGAGGCATTCACAGTTTTCTCCAAAATCTTCTTGATTTTCCTATTTGAAATCTCCACTTGACCACTAGTTTGAGGGTGATAAGCTAGTGCAAACTTATGTGTAACTCCATATTTGCCCCAAAGTGCCTCGAATTGCTTGCTGCTAAAATGCAACCCTTGATCACTTATTATTGCCCAAGGGGTGCCAAATCGGGTAAAAATGTTCTTTTTCAAGAATTCAATCACGACCCTAGTATCATTTGTTGGCACAGCCGCGGCATTACAACGAACCTTGAACAGCGCTGCGGTGCTAAAAAAGAGGGCCACAACACCAAATGTGATTCTCAGGCGTGATTTCTAGACATGAAAAAAAAGGGATCTTAGGGTAACCTAGGAGTAGTAAAAATAGATAACAAAGTGACTATCAAGGACATCTAGGGTTTTTATTTTCAAAGCATTGTTGAATTTTATTGGGAGCCTTTAATCAATTTGGAGTAACAAAGTAGAGATTGGTGATAGAATTTCTTGTTAACTAAATAGGACTTGAGAATTATCTACTGCTAGATTAGAAGACTTGATTTTTAGTTACTTTGTTTTTCTAATTATTAGTAGCAAATTGTAATAATTGATTATGGTCAAATTTTTATATTATTACATGTGAAACATAACCTAGGTTAAATGAACTGAGCTTGTGTATATGTTGCTTAGATCAACCTATTTTTCTCATTTTAATGGTTTTCTTAGGTTAAATCTAGGAGCTTGTTTTAGGTTATTTAGTGGAACAAAAAGGGATTGTTTATTAGATGACATAGTAAGAAAAGACTAAGATAACAGAGTTTGTTATTATTTATAATTGGTAATTTCAATAGAGAATTGAAAATAATTTATGTGAATAATTATATAGTTATTGTTTAATGGTGGAGAATGATTCTTTGATTGCTTTTTATTATTATTGCTTTGCTTTTTTTTATTTGCATTTTTTCTATTTTAGTTAATGATAAAAAGCCCTTATTCTGTGTCTAGTTTTAGTGTGTCTTAAGTTTTAAAGTTGATAACTAATTAATTAGAATCAATCATCTACAAGAATGATCCTTGTTTACACCTATACTTAATAATGACCATATTTTTAGAGAGGTTTAATTTGGTATTCCCTCCAGATATCAGTTAACCCAATGGAGAAAAAAACATGCCCTACTAGGGGAACAAAATTGCATCCCCCTCTATAAAAATTTCAAAATAATAGAGTACATGGTGTGCTTAACCAAAGAATTTAACGTATAGACAGTTTAAAAAAACAGTTAAAACTATTAGTTATAACTGTGAATAATATAAAACTTTCATATACTATAATAAAAAATAAAAAATTACTACAATATAAAACTCTCACATAATATAATTTCACACCAAAACTATTAATTTCAACATTTCTTTTAAATGGCCTAGTGATCAAAATAGCGTAGTATGTGCCCAGGTTGGTCAGGCACGACAAAGGGACGACAACTTCTACATTCCTGTGATGTGACCATTTTCATTAAAGTCACCACAAAAGAAGCTTAACGATAAGCTGTAAAGACTGAAGATAAAATAAGTAGTTGGAGATGTATGGTCAACACTCCAACGTGTAATGCAAATAAGCCAAATTACCCGGAACAAAAGGAAACTGGAAGAAAGCGATAGGAACGAAAAAAAAAAAAAAAAAAAGAGTCTGATTATTTTCACAAAAAATTAAAAAAAGATGGACCACTTTCCAACCTAATAACATTTGCTAACAATTCGTTTATAACATTGTCGCATATATAGGAAAGTATGAAAAAACTTCTCTTAATATGCTCTTATTTTGAACGATTAATAGAATGTTTGGGAAGTATGGTTAAAACTAATGGTTATAATCAATATTGGTTAAACTATTATTATAGCATGCGAGAGCTTTACATTATAGCAACTTTTTACTTTTTGTTATAGTTGCTGAGAGTTTTACGGTGTTTGTTGGTTAAAACCAACACCTTATAAATATGTATTATGCTCTTTCAAATCTGCATAATGTTTTGTTTTGATGTGATTTTCACTAAATTTAATGTTAAAAACATGGACTATGGTAGAATAGCAAGCTCTTAAATCTTGTAGTTGTATTTATTATCTCAAATTACACCTCTTCAAATAAGGCAAAATTGTGTGTGAGGACCCTTGCAACGATGACATTACGATTTTTCTTTTCTAAAGAGAAAAAATATTATGTAATTTTTACCAGTGTAGTGTCACTCTCACCGCTACAAAATCAACGCTATAAGTACTGTGATGATCATAAAACATCAAAGTTGAGTTATGAAATTATTATTGCACTCAACTTAAGAGTTAAAGAAACAAAGGCATCCAATTTGGCTGAGTTTTCTACAAGGTGCATTTATCTTTCTAGACTAAAAGCTGCTTCTAGAAGTGTTCAAATAATGTATCAAAAGAGCTTTTAGTGAAAGTTATAAAATATGGTTTCTCAAAAAAGCCTTTCTAAATAAACTTTAAACTTTGCACTAGAGGAATAAAAATATTATACACTTTCCTCTAACATTTTAATTATTTATTAGAGAATTTAAAAAATATTTTGACCCATTTAATCTATTCCAAAAATATGATTCTAAATATTAACAAAAATACCCATTAGTACTCTTGACATTATTTGTATTTATTTTTAAATTAAAAAATTTCTTTATTTTAGTTTTGGGTAATTTGCTTGTTTATATGTTTTATAATGTGTATTTACATGGATCACAACTCATAGTTCTCCTTACTAGTGAATAACGTCTCACTGTTTAAAGTCTATGAATGTAGACATATTGACGAACCACATTAAATCTTTGTTCTTCTCTTCTTCTTTATTTTAATTTTCTTATTTAATTCTCTATATCGTATCAAATCTTCATACTCAAACGAATCTCTGATCTTCCATAGTTGAAGCCACACTTCTCTCTATGCATGCATTCCTACACTCTACATATCCTTTTTCGTATTTAATTTTTTTTTGTGGCTAACGCTTTTGTTATTCTTCATTTGCTTTATTAAGGCCATAGGCCTCCAACACTCTAAGCATTACACCTCCAATACACAGATTGTCACCCTCCCTCTTTAAATTTTGTGTAATGCCGCATGTAGACTTCACAGGAAATGCTTCTTTTACAGTTAAACTTAATATTTATCGATAAAAAATCCAAAACAATTGAAAATATTCACGCAGTCAACCCAAAAAAAAACTTTTTTAAGACAACTTACAAAATGTGCTTCATCCTTCTTGGTTAGCCACAAGAAATAACATAAATATTAGGCCAACCAACAATCTGCAAAACAAGTTTGTTTTGCATGTACAAGCATCTAACACAATACGAGCTCACACAAACATTACAAATATTCTTAAACTCCATAGAAATACTAATAGCCAATCAAGACTAGTTACGTTGAGCAAATAACATAATATAGTCTTTATGAAATAGTCTAGAAAATACAAACATCTAGAAACAACAAAATTGTGTCCAATCACAACCACAAGTTCAAACAAAATTATCTTAAATAAAATTAAGTCCCAAACAAGCACATGTGAGGAACATAAAAATAAAATAATTTGAGTTTTAAATTTCTTTCAAGGCGTGATATTGTTTCAAATCTAATACTCCTTAGATACACGCCAGTCCTCTTACTCTATCCTACTTAATCTGCCTCTTACCCTTATCTACAACAAAAAATAAACTAACCTTATATTTGGCTAAGTGGTGGGAATCACGGTTCCCACCACAAACTCACTTATAAAAAGTGTAAAACTCTCACATGTTATAGTAACAATAAAAAAAAAATTGCTACAGCGTGATGCTCTCACATGCTACAGTAAAAATGTTTCTAACCATCGGTTCCTATCACCCTTTAAGTAGGCATAAGTCTAATAAGTACATTTTATTTTCTAAAAGATAAAAACATTTTAAAGGCTCGGTTGAAAACATAATCATAACATAATAGTGCATTGAATGCAATTATTTTATATAAAATATCTTTTCTTTATTTCCATATCAAACATAACTCATGTTGTCTTTGAGAGCCATAGCATGGCACCATTAATATTTTTGGCATGCTATCATGAGAGGAATAAGGTAGCTATTCCCAAACCAAATGTTACAAGTACACTTTGCTTGATAGTTCACTAGCAGAACAAACATAAACATGGATGTGCAACACTTAATTATGTGATACATAAATATATAGACATACTTTTAATAAACCTTGTCATAAATCATAACTTAAACATCAAAAAGCATTCATTAAATATTCTTGTTATAACAAGAGTTTCATAAGAAGAGAGTATACTTAAAATCATGATAAAACCTATTTTCAACACTTTTCATAGACTTTTGTCATGTATAGATGAGAATGCACTTACTTGAATCCTTGATTATTTAATCTTTTCTACTCAAGGTGATAATTGCCCGGTTCACTGCTATAACGGGATTACTAAATTCCACTTCACCAACACACACCAATATATAGATGTACATACACAAAAGATGAAACTATCAAAAGATAACCCATTATGCTTCTTACTCGTCTAACTTAGTTACACTGCCAAAGTATAATTAAGTTATGTGACATTATATTCTTTTTAAAATAGGAAAATAGTAGGTAAATTTGAACTTTTCGAAGACCTTATAATTTACAACCAACTATAGAGTTGTACTCAAAAAGATGGGCCAGCGATAAGTATTTACAATAATTTACATCTCAAAATAAAATGTTATTCAAATCTTGCTTATAACAATCCCATTATACAAAAATGATGTTTGGATAAAACTGTGCCCATGTAAGGTCAGCAGTGTCCATAAATGAGGAGTCACAAGACCAAAGAGTGTGCTAGTTGACTCCCTTCCAACTGTATTTAAACGATCTCTCATCTGCACCATAAGAACTACATAAGCTAATGCCTAGTAGTAGAAACTATGCAATTCAATGTAATGTCATATCTTAAAAATGTACAATGTGCACATAATTATGCACACCATAAGTCACCACCTCAGGCGTATTATAAAGCATGCATGCATAATATTGAACTTTTAATGAAATAATAAGCGCCTCAATTTAACCCATGAGACACTATAGTCACCGACCCTAGAAACTACAATAGGTCCAGAATTGTTCCCAATCTATCTCATGAACTTTGTTGAGTCCCAATCTAATCCATGGAACTAAATAAGGTCATGTACAAGTAAACTACACACCACACACACCAATATAGTCTCTTTCTCATAGTATATGATGATTTTCTTTAGGAAATTATATGTGTGCCATTTTGCCTTGAGTATAAATGATCAAGCAAATCCCATATATTACAATATTAATCTTGTGATGCAGTTGAAATGAGTTTCTACTTACTAAGCATTAACTCATGTAGTTCTTGTGATGCAGATTAGGGTACGTCTTAGTAATGTTGGTTAAAAGATCGACTAGCATGCTCTCCACTCTTATTACTCTGCGTATATGTACAATACTAATCTTACATGGGCACACTTATGTCTAAACATCATATTTGGTAATTGTAATTACTATGGAGTTGTTATAAGAATGGTTCGAGTGGGATTTCATTTAAGATGTAAATTATTGTAAATATTTATCGCTGACCCATCTTTAGTAGGCATAGATCCATAATAATTTATAAATAACAAGGTTTTCAAAAAGTTTAAATTTTTCCACTATTTTCTTTGATAATTATATTGGTTTTAAAGAGAATATAACGTCATCTTGCTTAATTATATGTTAGTAGTGTATCAAAGTCAACTTAATCCCAAGAAACTACATGCCTATGAGACATTGGTTGGTTGAGCCCAACAACCACTTGAGGCTGTATTTTCACACTTTTTATACAATTTTTTTTTTACCGTTTGAGGATTAATTGGATGGTTTAGTATATATATTTTACAAATTTATGATTTTTACTATAATTGCCATCTTTAGTAATATTTTTATAAGCTAGGTTTCTTTTTTTCTTAAGAAATAAGAGGAAATTTTAAGAGGCTTCAAAGTAGAACTTTTAATTTTAGTTTCTGACATTGTTGCTCCTATTTCATGTTTGTGGGGATGTAGTCTTTTTATTTAAGTTTGATTTCAAATTAGAAATGAGCTCTTTTATACTCAAGTGACTATTATGTAACGCCCCCCTTTCGGACGTCACAGATGTCGTTACATTCATTCGTGAAAACATTATTTGTAGCAAACTATTGTAATTAATAACATACATTTGAAATCATAGTTTGGAAAAGCATTCCTAGGATCTTTGGATACATTTTTTTTTTTTTATAGAAATATACAAATACTACTTATAAGAAATTATAATCTTTCTTAATTAAAACAATTTGCTTTTCCATAGACATTGTATAAATAGTTTGCTAATATCATTTAAAATTAAATAGCCTTTGAAAAACAAAAGATAAAATTCTTTGAATATGTCTCGGCCGGCAGGCCGAACTTTTAACTTCGGCAGGCCGAACTCAACCGGCAGGCCGATCGGAAAAACTTCGACAGTCCGACCAGTATGGTCGGCAGGCCGAACTTAAAAATAATTCTTTTAAAAACAATAAAATAAGTTTTAAAACTTCAAATGCGGAAGAAAATTAATAAAAATATATTAAACA
>CAMOHE010046076.1:0-34719 GCA_946598075.1 Artocarpus hirsutus
CCACTTGCTTTGCAGGGAATTCTAACAAAGGATGTGAGATTTGCAATTTCTAAGTTGTGCTCGTTCTTCAATTCAATATGCACGAAGGTCATTGATCCACTTGTGCTAGATTCACTGCAATCAGAGTTGGTGCAAACCTTATGCATGCTTGAAAAGTATTTTCCACTGACATTTTTTGACATCATGATTCATTTAATGGTGCACTTAATATGTGAAGTTAAGTTATACGGACTGGTGTATTTGAGATGGATGTACCCATTTGAAAAATATATGAAGGTTTTGAAGGGCTATGTGAAGAATCGAAATAGGCCGGAGGGATGTATTGTAGAAAGTTACATAGCTGAGGAACCAGTTGAATTTTGCTCCGAGTACCTATCTAATGCAGACACAATTAGGATGCCAAAAACTATAAACATTGAGGCTAGGGCACTATCTACGGGCAATCCTTTATCAGTAAGTCAAGAGGAGTGGGAACATGCTTGTCTTCATGTCTTACACAATGCTAATGAAGTGGAGCCTTTCATTGAGGTGCACATGAACAAATTAAAAAAAACATACCCAAAAAGTGCAAGAAATGAGAAGTGGTTGCAAGATGAACACAACTAGACCTTTCGGTTGTAGATTAGAGCACACATCTATAGGAAGTGGTCCACATCATAAGATGGAGGCATGTCACTGGAGTTGAAGAACCTAGCTAGAGGTCCGTCGTCGGTAGTTACAAGGTACATGTCATATTCCATAAATGGTTACAC
Organism: Artocarpus hirsutus; assembly: GCA_946598075.1. Taxonomy (NCBI): domain Eukaryota; kingdom Viridiplantae; phylum Streptophyta; class Magnoliopsida; order Rosales; family Moraceae; genus Artocarpus; species Artocarpus hirsutus. The sequence continues at coordinate 753 of CAMOHE010046076.1, forward strand.
TTTCTACACTCGCGAAAGGGATGAGAAGCATCCGGTGCGAAATAGCGGTGTGACTCTCTGTGCAAAGGCTATGCATATTGCCTCCGACAAGGACAAGAATTTGGTATATGGGATCATGAACTACTTTGGTTTCATTAAAGATATTTGGGAACTTGATTCTGGGGGATTACTCATAGCACTTTTTAGGTGCAAGTGGGCCAACAATAACTATGTTAAGAATGACGATGACGGCATCACGATGGTTGACTTTAGAAGATTGGGATACAGGAATGATCCCTTCATTATAGCATCATAAGCAATCCAAGTTTTTTATACCACAGATCCCCAAGACATGGAGTTGTCTCTAGTCGTCTTGATAAAGCCAAGAATAGTTATCGACGATGAAGTAGTTGATGAAGATTGCACGGACATCCCTTCATTCACAAACGGATTGCCACTGGTTGAAGAGATAGATAATTTTGAAGATGATGTTTCTCACTTGCTTCGTGAAGATGTGGAATGGATATATATTGACAAACCAATGAAAAAAAAAGGTTAAAAGATAAGCATCAATAATTTGTATATGTGTCAATTTACTTGTAACATTTTTTGGCAATTTACTTCATTTTTCAATCTTATGGCAATTTTTGTATATTGATCTATAGTTAAATTTCTAGTGAAAACAGAGATAAATTATACATTTTGGGCCATTGGATGCTTAACACACGGGCTTGCCACCTTGGGCAGCAAAAATATAATGTGTAAGAATGTTGTTAGACAATTTTTTCACGACGGTTTCTGTCAGAAACTGTCGTGAAATATGCTCTTCCACGACGGTTTTTGCAAGAAACTATCATGGTATCTTCCCCTGTAACACTAAATTTTGCTTCAAATTTTTGAAATCCGTGCCACCCACACCTATTATATGTGTGCCTATTCCTCACACTCTCTCTCAAATCCCACTTTCTCTCTCTCTAGAATCCTTCTTAATTTCTCTCTCTCTAGAATCTGACCTCCCTCCGCCTCCACCATCGCCCCCCCTCCACCGGTAAGTTCCCCCTCCCTCTCTCTCTCTCCACCTCCCCCTCGCCCCCACCTGCCCCCACCCCCCTCTCTCTTTCTCCTCCTACCCCTCGCCCCCAACCCCCCCACCCACCCACCCCCCTCGCCATCACCCCCTCCCCCTCCCTCTCTCTCTCTCCGCCTCCCCTTTGCCTCCACCAACCCCACGCCCTCGCCCCACCTGTCCCCAGCCCCCCTCCCCCCCTCTATCTCTCTCATCCTCCCCCTTGCCCCCAGGTCCCCCACCCACCCACCCCCCTCGCCCCTACCCCCTCCCCCTCCCTCTCTCTCTCTCTCCTTCTTCCCCTCGCCCCCACCACCCCCATGCCCTCGCCCCACCTGCCCCCCTCCCCCTAGCCTCTAGGCCCCCCACCCCCCCAACCCTTGTTGCCCCCATCGCCCCCCTTGCCCCTACCCCCCTACCTCGCCCTCCCCCCACCCACCCCCCTCGGCCCGACCCGCCTCACCCAACCTACCCCCCTCGTCGTGTAATCAATTACAAATGTGAATAAGTGAATATGTCAATATTTGATTATGTAGAATTATGTCAATATATGAAATTATGAATATGTGAAGATGACAAATAATTTTACAATTTGTGGTGAATATGTCAATATGTCGAACATGTGAAATTATGTGAATATGTACAATTTGTGAAATTATACATGTAATTGAGATTGTAAACTTCTGAATATGTGTAATAAGTGAAATTATATGAATATGTGAAATTGTGTCATTGAAATTGTGCAATTGTGAATATGTTAAGATTTGATTACGTGAAATTATGTCAATATATGAAATTGTGAATATGTGAAAATGGAAAGTAATTGTGCAATTTGTGGTGAATGTGTCAATATGTCTAACATGTGAAATTATGTGAATATGTGCAATTTGTGAAATTATATATGTACTTGAAATTGTAAACTATCTCTCTAACATGTGTAATATGTGATAGTATATGAATATGTAAAATTGTATAAAAATGAATGAAGTGGATATTAGTATGTGAAGATGTGTAGTTTGTGATTAATATTAGTATGTATGTGTTAGTTTTTGAATACGTTGCATAGGTACAATGTCTCGCGAGATCGATAGTGACCAGTACGAGGATGAGTATGAAGACTGCACTCCATCTGCATCACAATATAGCAAGGGAAACCATTATAGTAAGCCACAAAGGCGAACCGAATTTGATCCAAAAGTAGACTTTGAACGAAGGGCTACATTAATGAAAAAAATTCATCGGATGAGAAAGAAAGGTTTAAGAATTGAAGTGACTTTTGATTCAAAAGGCCAACCGGAAGGTGCAACCGGCTATGAATTAAGCAGTTGGATCGGAGTCCTCAGTCGAGAGCACGTTCTAATATGGACAAAAGATTGGAGGTCTAAGGATTTAGATAAAGTAAAAGATGTGATTTAGTGAGAGATATATGAAGCTTTCACAATTGAGGATTGGTATAGGAAAAGGGCTTTAAAGGTTTGCGGCAAATTAGCAAAAGGGTTCAGATCCAACCTCTACGTTACTTTCGTATAGCCATACCTTTCCATTCCTGAGGAGGATGTAAATGTATATAAACGACCTCCTATAGTAGCACACTACTACCCCTCCATAAATGATAACGATTGGGAAGCTTTTGTGAGGTATCGACATTTCAGTGATTTCCAACTGCTACCATCAAATGTAAGAAAAATAAGAGTAGAAAATGAATACTGCTCTATGGTTGGCCGAGTGGGATATAGACAGCTCGAGCAATCCTTGGTACATTACTATTTAACTCAAACTACATATATCAATTATTGCTTCATTACTATATTACTAACATAGGGTAACACAGATGGGCGTGCAACCAACACAGGAAGAGTTGTGGGTAAAATCACGTCAAGGTCCTGATAGCCAGTTTAAAAATCCAAAAGTAGCAGAGATTTCCAACTTGATTGTAAGTCCACTGAACACGAACAATTAATTTGTATTTTACTACGGATGGATGAAGGATTGCTTGAATAACATGGTTGTGTTGTTGTTGTATAGGATGAATACACAACGCCACAAAGTCAAGGAAGCTTCCAATCGATTGGTAATGATGACATTTTGACGAGGGCACTAGGGAAATCGAAACATTCAAGACGTGTTCACGGTTAATCGAAGTATGTAAAGTAGTCTCAATGCTTCGACCTCCAATCAGGATCATCAAAATTGAATTCCCAAATGTCGAAGATGCAGATGGAGATTACAGAACTACAAAGTCTTGTGACTGAGCTCATTTCCCAAGGACATGCCAAGTTGACGGATGATAGCATCTCACAATGCAACAGCTTCAAAGCTAGTTGTAACCCTCTCAATAATATAGCAGAAGCTCTAGAAGCTCCAAAAGCTTTAGAAGTCCAATTGTCACCTTCTTGTCAAGGGCCCGAACAATGTAAGCTCTTCGTTGAGGATAGAGTTAATGGTGGGTGCACACTTGTTACGCTTGGGAAGGTGTGGATGGAGAGCCTTCCAACTGATACAGTTCATGGACGACTATTAGGGGAAGAGAACGTGCGTGTTAGCATCACTACCATCAGAGTTAGAATAGCTAAATTGCCTGTTCCAACACTTGAAGTAACAACTGTGGGTGAAGTAGCAGGAAGCTTCGTCGCATGGCTGAAGAGGTTAGTTGAAGTCATCACATTGACGAAGACAAGTCAAGCACCTAGCCATGTTCCCCAAGATCTAAGCGGAAAGAAACGGCAAAAAAAGAAAAGCTCTCCAAAAACAAGAGAATCACAACCTGAGGTTGAACAAGAATAAGTACAAACCGTTGCTAATGAGCAACGCCTGCATTTAACTTCATTTCAGTACCTCAAGAATTTATGTAGGTGGCTCTATATGCACATTCTTTCATGCGCGATGGGTCTACCATTCAGTGCCTGATACCGGTAAATGTCACTGGCAATGATTTGCCTATCTATGTGGGTTATGAAGACGTTTACAACTTCATTAACTTGGAAAAAATCAGGGCAAACTATATCCTCGTATACCTTAGGTGATAACTCCAGCCTTATTTCAATATTTTAAAAATATTTGTAGAGTTGTAAGGTGTTTTAAAATAATTGACTGTATTGTTTTTTATTGTAGTTTTTTGGCAAAATATTGTGAACTTCAAGGCATGGTGCAAAATTTCGGCTTCATATCTCCAGCCATTGTTTCAAGAGCTACAAGAGACCTACAGAGTGATCATAGAGAGTGTGCCACATCACTCCTCCACCTATTAGCTGAAGCACCAAGGGGGAAATTATTCTTCCTGCCATACAACATTGGAGAACATTAGATGTTGGGACTTATTTCGCCATGGGAGGACCAAATATATTGGTTTGACCCCCTCGGACACCCACCACGTGAGGATTTCATATCAGTCACGAGATTGTAAGTATTAATGTTGTCTTATAAAATTAATCATTTTTAGTCTCACATAATTATATCGTCTATTAATTTATTTATTATTTAAATGTGACACATTGTTAGGGGGCTTAAAGATTGGAAGCTTCAAGCGGGAACTGGTGTTACAAACCGACTGAACGAAACGCTATATTCTAAACGTAAGTGTCCAAGACAACAAGGGAACATAGAATGTGGTTTTTTTATTCTATGTTTCATGCGGCATATAATTACAAGTGGTATACAAGCCTTAGGAAAAAAATATTTTTATATACATACGGATATATATGAAGTTAGATTAGAGTGGGTACAATTTGTAAATAGGTATGTGCTTTTTAGATAGGTACACGTCATAGTAGATTAACAAAGTACTCAAAATAGCTCAAATGTAAAATGATCTTGTAAATACAATGCAATTTTTAATATATAGCAATTATTGTATGCAATTAGGGCCTTGATGTAATGGATAACACATGGGACTGGCCATCTCGTGGGAATAGAAATTATTGGAGAATTTTTTTTCAAAAAATACCAAATTTTCATGATGGTTTTTAATGAAAACCGTCGTGGAAAATTACACCATCTACCCAACTGCCGCGTCAATTCTTTTATTACATGACAGTAAAAAACCATCGTGAAAACTCGATCTTGTTCCACGACTGAAGTTTTCACAATGGTTTTTTAACAATCGTGAATTTTTTCCACGATGGTTTATAACCGTCGTGGAATCCACATTTTATAGTAGTGTATATTTTTTCCCCATTTTTTGCCCTTTGATTTAGCTTAAATCTCCTTAGAAAATTGTGTATCCTCCTCCAAAAAATGGAGGTTTTTTTTCAAAAATCTGGGATTTAGGGTTTCAAGGTGCTAGGCATCATTTTAGGAGCAATTATCAGTTCTTGGATCAAATTTTGGGCCAAATTTGGCCTTAAAATGAAATTAGCACAAAAGGGACTTTGGGACATGCGGCTTACGTGGGCTATGCACATAATGCGCTTAGCACAAGCACACACGGCCATGTGCCTGACTAGGCAATACAATAATGGGGCATTGTTTTGGCCTCATTTTGCCCTCTTTTTGCTCCAAAATAATGCCAAAACTCCCCCCAAGTTAAATTTTATTATTTCGTACAAAATTACTCCTAGAACATCAAACTAAGACAATTCTCACTAATCAGACATATTCATGATCAATAACAAACCACCACATACATATCAAAAATTCAAAAATCCATGATGACAAAATCATGAGAAGGGAAAGCTTGTGTCTGGCATAAAATTTTGAAAATTGTAAACCTAGTAATCATGAAATTTTATCTCCGATAAAGCCATAGTTTACATACCTTAACTATTTCACTATTTATAGAGAAAAATATCATAGTCAACATAACCAATCCTAGAGAAAAAGCTTTTCTAAAGTGGCTAATGAGAAAGAGAGAAAAAAATGAGAGCAATGCCACTGGTATGGGGGAATAATATACTTTTTATTTGAAATTTTCATTGAGTTATGGTGAGAGGGAGAGACGACGTGTATTAGAGAAGGAGAGAAAGATATTCTTTTTTGTAGACGAAAAAAGAACATGAAAATTTTTTAATGTCATAATGTGGACCTATAAACATATCTTAAAGAGGGTCTTTTGACCTTAGGAAAGATCCTTGATTTTGATAGCAAATCAACCAAATTTTTTCTAAAAGAATATTTTAGGTTTGTTTTCTAATATTAGGGCTACATGGGACTAAATTCTTGGTCAAAGTAAAGCAAAAACAAAACAAGAAAGTTTAGGGACTCAAAAATGCATGAAAACATGTGATAAACACAAAATGTAGCTCGATGGGCACTATAGTGTAACCCAGCACTTATAAATTGGCCTACAAAGCACTGACATTGAGGTGGCATGAAATTCATGCTTGGTTTCTAACTTTCTATGAGCAAGCCTATTGCATGTGCTGTTTTGGTGTTTTGGTTACAACTTTTAGCTCAGTCATCAGAATTGACCAAATGAGTGATCTACGGAAAGCTAATGAAAAGATCTACAATTTTGTAGAAAAATAATTTCTAATTATATACAATTTTTGAGTCAAAATTGGGTTGGAATTTTATTCTTAGTAGTGAACTCTAAGATTACCATGTGTATTCGATTGTAATTAGTTCATTACCCTTCATGTAACACGACATAGTGGAATGCCCATCATATAGTATAAATATCAACTTATTTAAACGTATTACCTGTCCTCATAAAATATATTAATTCATCATCATAGGGTATATTCCATATCATATTCTATCATGGCAAATAATATGGTCACACATACCTCAGGCTTAGTTTTCCTTTCTTACCAAGCTTCATGACTCCCTTCATCAAATCCAGTTTGAAAAATATGAGGTCACCTAAAGTGAACTCTAAGGGTCTCTTTTATCAGTCAACATGGCTTCTTTTTTTTTTTTCTTTGAGTGGTCTTAATTCTTTTACATATCAGTTTTATCCTCTCAGTTGTCTCATTGAAAAAATATTTCTTCTCCTTATCCACATCTTTAGTTTTCGTATTTTCCCCAATTTCATGCCAATAGATAAGTGATCTATGCTTTTGCCCATAAAGTGCCTCATAAGGTCCCATTTTGATTGTACCCAATAGTCATTGTTGTTTTCAAATACTACTAATAGTAGCATCTTATACAACTAGTCTTGTAACAAAGAACACAGGCATGAATCATATCTTCCAAAATTATGTTCATTCTCTACATTTGGCCATCAATGTAAGGGAAAAAGCCATGCTGAAATGCAACTTGGTACTTGTTACAATCTGAAAACTCATTCAAAAATGCACAACCAATCGTGATGATTAGAAAGGAAAGATTTTGGAATGCCATGAAGCCTCATTATATTCTTGATACAAAGCTTTGTAAGTTGCTCCATGGATTAAGTGATCTTAATGTGAATCATTTATTGTCTTTGTCAATCAATCAAACCACAACCAAAATAACATCATACTTGTTGAATTGAATATAGGTTCACACCCAACGTTTGGAGTTTTGTCTTAACTTATGATGAGTGCGCATTTTACTTGGAAATCAAATATTTCTTAAGCTTAAGCATTTGTAAAACTCCTTAAGCTTTTGTGTCTTTTTTATATTTTTGGTGTTCTTTGTAGGAAAATTAGAATTGCGAGCTTTTGAGTTTTTTTGGCATCATTGGGAGCTCAACATGGAAATTTTTAGGCAAGTCCACTAAGCATCACAAGTCCGTGCCATGGGCAACATGCTGGGTGCATGCTTAAGGCCCCATGAGGCCACCTTTATGCAGTCATGCAGGCTTGAAGTACACCCTCACGCATGTTGCTAGGTTACAAGTAGCCTAGGCACCCAAGGCTCCTACACACAAGTGTAGGGCTATAACACGGCTCACACGCTGGCGCGTAGGGGTGTTGCATAGCTACATGCACTAAGGCATGCACAGTGCTCCCTTAGGTACTATTCCTTATTGAATCCCATTTTTGGGCTAATCTTGCCCTAATTTTGATCCACTAGCTAAAAATTGGCAACCCTAAAGGCCCAAAAACCTAGAGAGGAGGCACATTTTCCAAGGAGGATTTTAAAGGCAAATTTCTAAAGAGAGAAAGAGCTTAAAGGTGGACTTCATTGAAGAATTTCTTGTAGATTCTTGGAGGATTGAAGATTTAAAGACCTTTTGAACTAGGGTTTCCTCTTAGTCTCTACATTATTTTTATTTTCATTTTGAATTTTATAATTGTAGATTTTTCTTGAACGTATTTACTTTTATAGATTTCTTGATATTTCTAATTATAGTTTTGTCAATGATTGGTTAGATTTGCACTTTAAGGCTTGATGTATCTCTATTTTGAATATGTTTGAAATGTTTACTTCGTTATTAATATTGCTTCATTTTAATTTATTTATGTTTTCTATGCTTACTGCTTCTAATTTGTTGGGAAATGAATTAAACGATTCGATATATAAATTTCAATGCTCGAGAGAGATTGACTCATATGTCACCTTTAAGAAACATAGTCTTAGTTGTTCTTGAGACCCGAGGGGGCTCAAAACAGTTATATAATCCTCTAGGGTTTGGTTTGCAAATGTGTAGGTAGAAAAGTTAGATAGAGTTACTAACTGGAATATTTACACATATTATCTCATTTGGCACTCGAGATAGGTAGTGAGGTTAATCTTTAGCCTTTGATTAATGAATTGATTGAAGCTATTTAATGATTACTAAATAGGAAGAACATAGAAGATATAGAGTGAAATTGACCCTAGAAAATTCATCACATAGAGTTTCCATTCTATCAAATCGCCTCTTTTGTTTATTATTTTATTTATCACTTTATTCAATCTAGTTTGCTTAATTTTCTTTTGTTTCTTGCAACTAAACCAAATTCGATTCACCTAGATAAAGTTTTGAAAGCTCATAGTACTTAACAAAAACTCCTAAAGGTTTAATTCTCATGGGATAATACTCAAGCTTTTGGTCACTTTATTACTTTTGCGACCCATTCACTTGCAATTCGAGCGTAACAAGTTTTTGGCATCATTGTTGGGGATTGAAATTTTCAAGGTTTTGTTAATATTGTGGTTAAGTAACTTAATCTTAATCTAGGATTTCTTTTTCTTTTTTTCTTTGCTTAGTTTTGGTTAAATTTACATTACAACAGTTTATGCGATAAGCATGAAGCTTAGAAATTCTACCTCTTGATCCAAAAATAGAGAGGTCCCTTCATCTAATAAGAAGAGAACAATAAGCTTGACCTCAAAACATGGTGGAAGGCAACAATTACCAACAACGGACTTTGTAGGATTATTTCCAACCTCTAGCAAATGATAAATATTCAGGGATCTAGTGCCAAGCAATAAATGCAAACAACTTTGAGTTGAAGTAGGCCCTTCTTAGCATGGACCAATAGAACCAATATTAAGGATCACCACAAGAAGACCCCAACATCTATTTGTTGACATTTTTGGAGATTTGTGATAACATCAAGCTTTATAGAGTGTCGAATGATATTATTCAGTTGTGCTTGTTCCCTTTCTCTCTTAAGAACAAGATGCATTGTTGGCTTTAAGGTTTGCCATCGAGGAGTGTTGCTACTTGGGAGGACATAACACAAAAGTTCTTCATGAAGTTCTTTCCCCATCAAAGACTTCTCAATTGCATGATGTGATCGCTCAATTTTGATAATTAGATTTTGAGCTCCTTTTTTAAGCATAGGAGTAGTTTAGGGATCTCATCCAGAGGTGCCCACCACATGGATTCCAAGATTCGTTCCAAATTCAATTGATTTAAAATGGCTTAAATGGGTAAACATAGATGATTATAGATATAGCAATTGGTGGTACCTTGTTATCAAAAATTGCTAAGGAAGCTCAATTGATCTTGGAGCAGACAACCTCCAATAACTATCTATGGCTAACTGAGTAGTCAATTTTGAAGAAGCCCATGGGAGTTCATGAAGTGGATCCAATTGTTGCCCTTTCAGCTCAAGTCTCAGCCTTGTCTAATCAAATTTTGGCTTTGGTTATTAGAGAAGCTTCATTAAGCAAGGAGCCAGCATGTTGGAAAAATAGTATGCAACAGAATTTTAAAAATTCCCATACTAGAGTATTTTCTAAAATACAAGTTTGACATGCTATATGTATAAATTAACCAGATCTTACTAACCTTGTAAGCCGAAGAAACTCTGTAATCGATGAACAGAAAAGACGTTGTAGAAGGACCTCAACCAACTAGCCTCCTTTGATATTCTCTATTCACAATCGGTGTGTGTGTGGGCACGCTTGTATAGCTCTTTGACCAGACAACCCTCTTTCCAATCAATTGAGAAATACTCAAAGCTATAGTTCAAGATTTGTGAACAACAGCTCTTTGGGGAGTTTTAGAGTCTCACTAGTAGAGTACTCACTCTAGATTTCTCAACTGATCTAAATAACAAAAAGAACTTAATCGCTATTTATAGAGGTCGAACTTAGGGTCCATCTTTATTAGATAAGGCCTCAAAATTCAAGTTTGAATCAGTTTCAAATTTGAATTCACATAATCAGACTCGAAGTCTGATAGTCACATTTGAACGCGATATAAAGACGCAGTCGAACGTGCTATCGTAAATACTCGATTTGAATTTGATTCGAATCCAAGGTTGATCCAATAGATGCTATCTTAACCTATTGGATAATTCCTATCTTATTAGTTCCGGGTATCTTTGATAGTGTCTCAATTTTAATTTAAATAACCCAATAGAGAAGTTATCTGATTAAAATAATCATATCTTGATAAACCCATACAAATAAGATATTATCTAGAATAATTCAACATATTTATCTTGAATTAATTCACCAAAATAAGATATTATATAGAATTATTCAACATATTTATCTTGAATCAATTCTCCAAATTAATTCAACCAATAAACCACCATGTTTACCTTAAATTAATTACAGAATTAAGTCAACTGATAAATTAACATGAATTATTAAATCCAATTATCTCAAATTTTAGCCAATCTAATAATTTGACGTAAGTCACCAATTTATTAGAAATATACGCCGATCGTTATAGGATTTTTGTGAGCTATCAAAGGGGATTATACGGACCGATATAGTTCAAGCTCCTAATAATTATGAAACTCAATATCGTAGATATATATTTCATAATTATCAACTCCAACACTACTCCATTAAAAGTTTAGAGTGGCACTCTCAAACTATATAGACTTATGAAGCCCGTATAGCTAAGTCTCCTTGACATATCATGATGTGTCGTATCCCATAGGATTATCGATAATCAGCTTAAGGATAAATTTTGTCTTACTTTTTCAATTGTTTTTCTCTTACGTTTTATTATCTCACCATTGAAAAACTTACCATCCAAACATAGTATCCCATTCGATTACACCTGTGTATCCAAATGGTTGAGCACTATAGTTTTTCAATTACAGGATAACCCATAAAAGAGGACATCAACAATTCCTAAAGAGAAGCTATGAATTTCGTATCTATGAATAACACGTCTATGTTATCAAGGATCATGCCTCCAATTTACTGGCATGCGTACTAACATAAAATGTGGATATCACCTTTTGGTACATCAAAAGACATAAATCAAGACAACGGGCGCACTATTAATCTCAAGATTAAGATACAACACATATAATTGTCTAAAGTAAATCGATTTATGAAGACAAAATTATTAATCCACATAAATTCACTTTATGTCCCATCCAATACAGTGTCACCTGTGACAATACACTAGTGCTTCTATTCGCGGAGTTCACCTCTGATGGCCAAGGCAAACCATCTCCTATTAGGGATATAGACAACATAATAGTCTTTGCATGAATAAAGCACCTAACATTATTCTGTCAATTATAGGTCATATGATTTAGATCGTCACCTTTAGAATAATGTCTTTCACATAATCTGTCCATCATATGCCTGATTCTTAAAAGGTTTAGACAGACAGTCTCAGACTTTTGTTTGCTTGTCATACATTCAACAAATATGAACGTAAAGAGGATAATATTTGGTATATAAATAATAAAAAAATTCTTTATTAATAAAAAAGTCTACAAAAATATATTACATTTTTACTCCTCAGGACATCCATATTTAACAATGTCCCACTTACACTAAGTGAGTAAATATGACAAATCTTGCATCCCCATAGCTTCCACATGCCTCTCGAAGGCTCTCCCAGTATATGTCTTCGTTAATGGATAAGCAGTTATAGAGATAGAAAGTTCCATCCTTAGGAACACAACACTCATCACATCAACTTTCCTTAATTTCTTGCTTGATCCTTACTAGGCTTGTATCCTTGTCTTACTCTCCTTAAGTTTCATCATATGGTGATAAAAGAAAGAGTGAATGCCAAAAGTTGTCATAGAATTAGTTCAAGACTGAAATCTAGAAATTTTTTCCGTCAAGGGCTCTTGCAATGACATCAGCATTGGAGATCTCTTCCTACTTAGAGTATCAACGACTGGATTTGCCTTTCTTGATTGGTATAAGATTTCATAATCATAATCCTCTACAAATTCTAACCACCTTCATTGCCTTATAATTAGGTCCTTCTAGGAGAAACTACTTCAAACTTTGATTGTTAGCATAGATTCTATATTGGACTTCATAGATGTAATGCCTCCATATTTTCAATGCAAAAGCTACTGTTGTCAACTCGATGTCATGAGTAAGGTAATTCTTCTCATAATCTTTTAGTTGTCTTGAGATATAGGAAATTACTATATCATTCTATATTAGCACTACATCGAGGCTTATTTTTGAAAGGCATGATGACAAATTCATAATAACTATACGTAGATCTGAAGGCTATCATTGGAATATTCGTTAATCTTATCTTTAATTGGTGATGACCCACACTACAACAAATTCAAGATTATATGACCTTTATTTAACGACCTTTTCTCAAAAACCATCATGATAAAGGAAAAAAATGCAAGGGGTTATGCCCGAGAAGATGAAAACCATTGTGGAATGGACGACATGTACCACAACGACATGTACCCTATCATTGCCTGCCTCCGAACACCATTTGGAAACTTTCCATTTCTTTTTTTATTGTTTATTTATTTTTTTTAAGTTTTAGTTATATTGGTTTTTGTGAACTAATTAGTTTTAGTTGTTTAATTCTAACTTTAGTTTTAGTTTTAGCTTTAATTACTTTTTATGTATTTGTGTATGTGTTTGTATATGTGATGTGTACTACACATTTGATGAAAATCCTCTATGACCATCATAAAAATTATTTATATTTTTTGTTGCTTAAAACTCACTAGCAATTAAGGCCTTTTATTTGTGGATAATATATGGGACTGGCCATGCTATGGGAAATTAAAAATTTTGGTAATTTTTTTTTTGCTGACAACTGATCTTCCATGATAGTTTTTACTAAAAATTGTCATGGAAACTATACTTTACACGATGGTTTTTACAAAAATTGTTGTAGAAGGCAGAAATTAACTAAGATTATAGACGGTTTTCATTGAAAACAATCGCATAATATACACATTCCAGATGCTTTTTTAAAAAACTGTCGTGGTAGCCTCCTATAGAACACATTTAATACTCATCATTAGTGGCATTCCACGACGGTAAAAAATATCATAAAAAGTCTCTTTGGTACCACGATGGACGATTTGATGATAGTTTTTTGACCGTCGTAAATGCTTTACACGACGGTTTAAAACTGTCATTTAATCCTCAATTTTTACTAGTAAAAACTGCAAATCTATTTTTAGAATGGTAATGCACCCTTCAACTAAATGAATACAACATTGATCTACGGCAATGGGTAGGTGGTGGTGTTTTCACTTGTGCTAGAGCCTTTTTTGGTTTGCCACGCTCATGGTCAAGCCCTTTAGTTCATCGACTTCTCTACGACATGAATTCCCTTAGGTGGCCCTTCTTTAGTAGCTTTGTTATTTCAATCCATAGAGCTGTCATCTAAACTACATCTTACAAGATAGTTCTTGTGAAAAACCATCATGCAATGTTGAATCTTACATAACAGTTTATCACAAAAACCATCGTGTAAGTTGTGCTCCCAATGTGCCAAATCTAGACTTAAACCCACCTTACACGATAGTAAAAGAACATCATGTAAACTTTGTATTGTACTACAATGGAGGATTCCATGACGATATTTTAATCGTAGTGTTGTTAAATATAGTGCCCTAAGGATTAAATGATATAATAAATTTTTGGAGACATTTGATCAATAAAGAGATTATTTTAGTCACATACCAATTGTTGTTCTCTTTATGTTCATTTCTATTAAATGTATGATAAGTAAATAAACTACTGAGACTATCAATCTAAACTTTTAAGATCATGATACTTTGCACTAGTATTTATATCATTTGAGAAGCATTGTAACGCCTTAAAATTTATCAAGTGATATTGGAACGTAAGATGGTGGATTAGTATGCCATAAGGAGTATTTTAAACTTAAATTGATTATTTTGTGAAATTTCTAAATTAATGTTATTTTGAATATTTTGATGACTTTTAATTTCCTTAAACTATTTTTATTTGTCATTTTGAATTTTGAAACAAAACAAAATGTCAAAAAAAAACCGTTTTACAAAACCGTGGATGGCACACGATTTTTACACAATAAAACTACCCACTGTTTCCTTTATTTAAACTCATCTCTCTCTCTCTCTTTCACTCATCTCTCTCTTTCTCCCCTTTCTTTCACGCGTCCTTCTCCTCTGCCTCTCTTTCTCTCTCTTCTTCTCTAAAAAATTTTTGAATCAAAATCAATCTCAAGCTTCTGGTTAGTGGATTGGAGGCTCAGGAATGTAATTGAGCAACCAAAAACATGTTTTGAAGCTTGAATCTAAGGTTAGTTTTCAAAATTTCAAAACATTTAAATTTTTTAATTTTCTTGATATTTTGAAATTTAAGCTTTCTTAAGCTTAGAAAACCTTTAATCTCAGTTAGAGGAACTTAAAACAACTAGAATCTAAGCTTTGTTTGATCAAAAACGGATTTAAATCAAGATTTTTCATTTTTCTCTATTTTCCTCTATTTTTGGGATTTTCCAAGATTTTTGTCTAAAACTTGTATCAAAGCATTAAAAAGTAATCTACTATGTTTTTCTATCAACTATGAGCACTATCCATGCCTGGGAATTGAGAAAACAGGTTGAAAATGAGGAATTCAGCTCAGGAGGTCGAGAACCCGTGCCTAAAAATTTCTAAAATTTTCCAAATTGACAGGTCAAACTTCGTTTTTGACAGGCTAGATTCAAAGTTTCGATAGGTTGGATTCATATGACTGGTAGGC
Organism: Artocarpus hirsutus; assembly: GCA_946598075.1. Classification (NCBI taxonomy): domain Eukaryota; kingdom Viridiplantae; phylum Streptophyta; class Magnoliopsida; order Rosales; family Moraceae; genus Artocarpus; species Artocarpus hirsutus. The sequence continues at coordinate 16,027 of CAMOHE010046076.1, forward strand.
CGAGCTTGGAAAGTTTTACCGATTGAACCAGGGCCACCAATAGGCCGACCGGGCATGGTGGGATTTTGTTATTTTTTACCTGTTTTTATTGTTTTGAACCCCAATTGAGATTTTGACTTTGTAAAATGACTTTATAAACTTAAATGGCACACTAGGACACCATGAGATAGTTTAGTAATATAGGATATCTAGAGCTAGATACTGATAGATTTAGTTATTATACATTTAAGGTTGTTCATGGTTCCGTGGAGCTGATGTGCAGTGGACCACGATTACGATGTGGGCCACTGGTTTAAGTATTGAGGTAGGACTTTTACCCCTTCCTTGGTAGCTAATTTTAAATGTTTTGGCCTTAAAGAATTTTTAACAAAAATGTTTTCAGTGATTGGTTGAAAATGGATTTTTACTGATTGATTTCAAAAATGGTAGAATTGAGATGATTTTCATAATAAACTCATAATGAATGTAAATGATGATATTTGGGAAAAAGAGATTTTAATAATTATAGAAAGATACATATATAAATATATTTAAGGGCATGATGCTATATCAGAGATCGACTCGTGTAGAGTTTGATCTTGGGGGCAAGTCTTGAAACCTAGCTGAGCTACTATAGTGGTGGTATATATATGGTTTGCCCAAGAAAAGAAAATGACATTCTTTCTGGATGAACAATAAATGATTTTGGTAAGAAACATTTTATCAAATTTTTATTTATCATTCATTCAAGTTATTTTCTAGATAATTTCTCAAATAATGAAGTTTTTTGTAAAAATTAATGTTTTGAAATTCATGGTCCTACTGAGCCTTTCGCTCACATTTTATTTGTTTTAAAACCTTTTCCCTCTTGGTGGATTTCAGCTTAGGTTTAAAGAGGGGTCCATAGACAAGACACACAGGCAATAAAGGAATCGAGTAGGTTGTTTGAATTATAAAAATCAAGGCATGTAATTTTCTAACTCCCTCCTTATTTGGACTGTGGTTGTAATATAATATTGTCAGTACTATGTGTGTGCACAAGATGTGGGTCAGTACAACCCATTCTCGTTTCTCTTCAATTCTTTATAAATTTCTTCTTGTTTATTTTATTATTCTTATTTGTTTAATTAATATAAAAGCTTGCTTTACAAGGTTTCAAGCTGTCACATTTTTCGTAACTAATTCATTTATTTAACCTATGTTTAATTAAAATCTCTGCTTAAATAATTTAATCAACCCGCCATGTCACCTCCTGTACTTCGGGGCGTGACATAATGGTGTCAGAGCTCAAGGTTATAAACCTTGGGATTGTGCACACAAAGGTACGACAATGAAATGCCACTGACAGTCCAAATTTTGATTTTAGAAGTGAGAGAATGGCACCTAAACGTCACTCGACAACTGACGCCGAGTTCAAAAATGATGAGGGCATGATGAGGGCTATGTTTGCCGCATTTCAACAAATGGCAGTAAGGGTAAGACTGGATGATTCTGAGGCTAGTAACTGACATTCATATTTTAAGGAATTTTGACGTGCGTCTGTTTTGACCTTTGACAAAAAAGGGGACCCTCAAGTGGTAGAATATTGGTTAGACTCGATCATGAAACATCTAGATACTCTTGGCGTGCCAGTAGAATATCGTGTGGAGTTTGCAACATACAAGTTCGAAGATGGTGCCAATACTTGGTGGAAGCAAGCAAAGCGCCTAGAAAACAATGAAAACATTAGTTGGGATAGGTCTGAGGAATTGTTCTATGATCGATATTTTCCACAAGGATATAGAGACCAAAAGGTAGCCGAGTTTTACAAATTATAGCAGGGTGATATGCTGGTTCAGGAGTATGAGACAAAGTTTAATGAGCTGGCTAGGTTCGCTTTATCTATAGTGGCATCGAAGCGTGAGAAGCGCATCAAATTCTATGATAGACTAAAGGCTTTTATTCGACGACAAGTGGTTGTCCTACGACTCAGGAATTTCAGGGAGCTTATGTCAGCAGCTATATCTGTGGAAAATGACTATTCGTAATACTGTGAGGATCGAGTTAAGACGTCAAGAGGATCATAGAGGCGCGACAGGAGGAGCACTAGTAGTCAACCAACTTCAAGAAAGAACAAACAGGGTAGTGTGAACAACGGTAGCAGCAGTTCATCTAGCAGCGGGCGCAGCAAGCCCTACAACTTTCACTGTCACTATTGCCACTAGCCGGGACATATCAAGAGAAATTGTTCGATTAGGAGTGCTCGCCTAGGTCTTCAAGCCAAAGAAGGAGCTGGTCACCAGCCTTAGCCTCAGACCCTACCTCCATCTCAGCAGTTCCCTCAGCTTCAGTTCCATTAGTTTTCTCCCTAGCAACTACCATACCTAGCACAAGGATAATAGCAGCAACATTTTTAGCACAACACCCCTCAGTATTAAGTGCTGAGTATAGCTAGTGTGCAGTTGCCTCCATCGCAACAATATCGGCCGACTAATCCAGGACCAAGCAGCATTGGTAAAGGAAAAGGAAAGACTCTAGTTTAGGTGCACACCATGGCATCAGGAAGTTTGAATGCCCAAACCAATAATGTAGTTGTCGATGGTATGTTTTGGTTTGTCAATCCCCAGCACATGTATTATTTGATACTGGTGCCACTCATTCTCTCATTTCAAGCTCTTTTGTACATGCCTTGGAATTAGAGATAGAATAATTTGGTGAACCCCTAGTTCTAGCTTCACCCTTGGGTCGGGTATATGTGAAATGTATTTGTAAAGCTTGTAAAATAAAGATTAGGGATGAGATTTTGAAAAGTGATTTGATTGTAATCCCTATGAGTTCATATGATGTAATTCTACGGATAGACTGGTTGTCTAGATACAATGTAGTTGTAGACTGTCAACTTAGAAAAGTGAAACTAGTATCTGATAGGGGGACGACGATCACGTACTAGGGTGGTGGTCATCAGCTAATGAGTAAGCGTCTCGAAAAGACATGTTTTGGAGGGCGGAAGAACTTAACTTGCTATGCCCACCTCATAAACTTAGAAGGAGAGTCTAGTGCCTTGAGAAGAAATGTAGCAATCCCAGTGGTAGACGAATTTGAAGATGTCTTCCCGATGAATTGTCAGGATTGACACTGCATCAGGAAATCAAATTTGGTATTGAGTTGCTTCCAAGAACAGCACCGATTTCCATAGCACCTTATCAAATGGCGTCGGCAGAAATGAAGGAATTAAGAAAGCAGCTTCAGGAACTTGCTGATAAGGAATACATTCAGAATAGTACATCATCATGGGGAGCACCAGTTTTGTTTACAAAAAAACATGATGGAACCCTCAAACTATGTATAGATTATCGATAGTTGAATCGAGTCACCGTGAAGAACAAGTATCCTCTGCCTAGAATCGATGAATTGTTTGATCAGTTGGGTGGTTCGCAATATTTCTCAAAGATAAACTTGTGTTCGGGATACCCTTAGCTTAGGATTAAGGAAGAAGATATTGCCAAAACAGCTTTTAGGACCCGATATGGACACTTTGAGTTTCTGGTGATGTCGTTTGGATTGATGAATGCTCTGGCAGCCTTCATGGACCTTATGAATAGGATATTTAGGCCCTATCTCGATCAGTTGGTGATCGTGTTTATCAACAATATTTTGGTTTATTCTAAGACTTGAGAGGAGCATGAGTAGCATCTTAGAATCGTGCTTCAGACCCTACGGGAGCACCAACTATATGCTAAGAAAGAAAAGTGTGAGTTCTAGTTGATAGAAGTCAAATTCCTAGGTATGTCATCTCCAAACATGGTATTTCAGTGGATCTATCTAAGGTTGAAGCCATATTGGAATGGGAACGATCGAAGAATGTGGTAGAAATCCATAGCTTCTTGGGACTTATAGGGTATTATAGGAAATTTGTGAAGATTTTTCGAAGATAGCAGCGCTGTTGACAAGATTGATCAGGAAAAATGTCAGGTTCGAGTTGGATGAAGAATGTGAGCTTGCTTTTCAAGAATTGAAGAATTGCTTAACCTCAGCTCTAGTATTGATTATTCCCAATAGTGACGAGCCGTACGAGGTTTACACAAATGCATCAAGATGCAGACTTGGGTGTGTGTTGATGCAACATAGACTCGTTGTGGCGTATGGATAGAGACAACTACGACCTCACGAGCGAAATTGTCCTACTCATGAGTTGGAGCTCGTAGTAGTGATTCACGCACTGAAGCTCTAGAGATGTTATCTGTATGGGCAACATTTCAGGTTTTCTCTGACCACAAGAGCTTGAGATACCTATTCACTCAAAGGGATTTAAACTTGAGGCAGTAAAGATGGATGGAATATATGGAGGATTATGATTTTACACTGCATTACCATCCTGAGAAAGCTAATGTAGTCACGGACAAGCTGAGCAGAAAGTCTTCAGGAATTCTCACTTGTTTGGCTCTTGAAGATTGGAATAGAGATGCAACAGTAAGTGAGTATGGGCTACAGTATTATGAAGACTACGATCGAGTTTTGGTGTATCATATGGAGACAACCCCAATTCTTGTTCAGATGGTGAAGCAAAATCAGTGGCGAGATCAAGACCTTTAGGAAATCTGGACACGAATTTAGATCAGAGACCATTTTGAAGAATGGAGGATACATGTTGATGGATCGTTGTACTTTAGGGAGCGCCTAGCAATTTCAGCCATTGCAGAAGTGACGAAGGCCGTAATGGATGAAGCCCATAAGTCTCAATTCGCCATTCATCCAAGGAGCACAAAGATATATCATGATCTAAAGAGGCAATATTGGTGAAGATGCATGAAAAAGGATATCCAAGAATACATGGCCAAGTGTGTGGCTTGTCTTCAAGTGAAAGCTAGCATCAAAACCCAGTAGGTCAGCTTTAGCTGCTTCTTATTCCAAGATGGAAATGGGAGCATGTGAAAATGGATTTTCTTACCAGGTTACCGAGAACGGAGCAAAGGCATGAAGCAATTTGGGTCGTGGTCTATAGGTTAATGAAGTCAGCTCATTTCATTCCATTCAGGTTGACTTGTTTGAGAAGAGTTCTCAGGGAATTGTATCTGTAGAACATAGTGCGGTTGCACGGAGTTTCTTTGTCCATCACATCCGATAGAGACACTAGGTTTAATGCCAAGTATTGGAGGAGCTTTCAGGAGGCCTTGGGTATAGATTTGAACTTCAATATGGCATTTCATCTTCAAACCGATGGGCAATCAGAGCGGATTATTCAGATTCTCAATGATATGTTGTGTGCATGTGCATTAGACTTTGATGGGAACTGGAAGAAGTATTTGCATCTAGCATAATTCACGTACAACAACAGCAATCAATCGAACATTGGCATTGCACCATTCGAAGCACTATATGGACGATCATGTCGGTCGCCGGTGTGTTAGGCTGAGCCAAAAGATAGGGTTATTCTTGGGCTGAATGAGATTTGCGATAGTAAGGAGAAGGTCACCATAATCTAAGACCAATTGAAAGCAACTCAGAGTCGACAGATGAGTTACGCGGATGGGAGACGTACCTTTCATCTCTCTCTTTCATGCGTCCCTCTCTCTCTCTCTTTCTCTCTCATCTTCTCTAAAAAATTTTTGAATGAAAATCAATCTCAAGCTTCAGGCTACTGGATTGGAGGCTCGGGAATGTAATTAAGCAATCAAAAACATGATTTGAAGCTCGAATCTAAGGTTAGTTTTCAAATTTTCAAAACATTTAAATTTTTCAATTTTCTTGGTATTTTGAAATCTAAGCTTTCTTAAGCTTAGAAAACCTTTAATCTAGGTTAGAGGAACTTAGAACAACTAGAATCTAAGCTTTGTTTGATCAAAAACGGATTTAAATCAAGATTTTTTATTTTTCTTTATTTCCCTCTATTTTTGGGATTTTTAAAGATTTTTGTTTAAAACTTGTTTTAAAGCGTAAAAAAATAATCTACTATATTTTTCTATTAACTATGATCACTATCCATGCTTGGGAATTGAGAAAATAGGTTGAAATTGAAGAATTGGGCTTGGGAGGCTGAGAACCTGTGCTTGGAAATTTCTGGAAATTTCTAAATTGGTAGGCCAAACTTTGTGTTCGGCAAACCGGATTCATACGACCAGCAGACCAAACCTGGAACGACTGGCTGAAATAGGGCGACCAACAAGCCGACCGGGCATGGTGGGATTTTGTTATTTTCCACCCGTTTTTATCGTTTTGAACCCTAATTGAGATTCTGACTCTGTAAAATGACTTCATAAACTTAAATGGCATACTAAGAGACCATGAGATAGTTTAGTAACATAGGATATCTCGAACTAGATACTAATAGATTTAGTTATTATACATTTAAGGTTGTTCGTGGTTTCGCAGAGTTGGCGTGTAGTAGAACGGGATTACGGTGTGGGGCATCGGTTTGAGTATTGAGGTAGGACTTTTACCCCTTCCTTGGTAGCTAATTTTAAATATTTTGGCCTTAAAGAATTTTTAAGAAAAATGTTTTCAATGATTGGTTGGAAATGGATTTTTGCTGATTGATTTCATAAATGGTAGAATTGAGGTGATTTTCATAATAAACCTCATAATGAATGTAAATGATTATATTTGGTAAAAAGTGATTTTAATGATGATAGAAATATATACATACAAATGTATTTAAGGGCGTGATGTCATATCAGAGATCGGGTCATATAGAGTATAGAGTGCGACCTTGGAGGTAGGTCCCGAAACCCAGTTGGGCCACTACAATGGTAGTATATATATGGTTTGCCCAAGAAAAGAAAATGATATTCTTTCTGGATGAACAATAAACGATTTTGGTAAGAAAAATTTTATCAAACTTTTATTTATTCATTCATTCAAGTTATTTTCTAGATAATTTCTCAAATAATGAAGTTTTTCTTAAAAATTAATGTTTCGAAATTCATGGTCCTACTGAGCCTTTCGCTCATGTTTTATTTGTTTTAAAACTTTTTCCCTCTAGGTGGATTTTAGCTTACGTTTGAAGAGGGTCCATAGACAAGACACACGGGCAGTAAAGGAATCAAGTAGGTTGTTTAAATTATAAAAGTCAAGGCATGTAATTCTCTAACTCCCTCCTTATTTGGACTATGGTTGTAACATAATATTGTCAATACTATATGTGTGCACAAGATGTGGGTTAGTGGGACCCATTCTTATTTCTTTTTAATTCTTTATAAATTTCTTCTTGTTTATTTTGTTATTTTTATTTGTTTAATTAATATAAAAGCTTGCTTTCAAAAGGTTTCAAGCTATCACATTTTTCGTAACTAATTCATTTATTTAACCTATGTTTAATTAAAATCTCTGCTTAATTAGCTTAATCAACCCGCTATGTCATCTTCCGTACTTCGGGACATGACAAGCATTGAGTGAATACTCCGGTGAGAGAAATTGTAAAACTCCCAAAGAGCTATTGTTCAACATCTAAAACCATAGCTCTTGGTTTTCTCAAGTGGCTAGAAGAAGTGTCACTAGAGGAAGACTATAGGACATGCGACTACTGCACTCTGATCGTGGATAAAGAATAAAAAAAGAAGACCAGTTTGTTGAGACTCTTCTTGAACATTATTCTTTTCTTAGTCTTTAGGTAGACTTTGATATACAAAAGAGGTACTTAAGATATGTTATTAATTTATTTACTAGCATGTCAAATTTTATTTTTGGAAAAGAATTTGATTTAAAAATTTTTAAAATTCCACTGCATATCATTTTCCAACAAGTATAAACTTTTCATGATAGTTTTAAATCATCATGAAACCAACAAATTTTAGTTGTATTATTCACCATTGCACTCAGTAACGACGACATTTTAAGTAAAGTTAATTTAGTGCTTCTCTTGAGGCTTACCAAATTTTGGCACCGTTGTTGGGGATTGCTAGCTAATTATTTGTTTATTTTGTTTTCCTAAGTTTTATTTAATTTTTATTTTTTTCTTTAAATTTAGTTTTTGTGTTTGTTTTGTGCAAGGTACTTTAAGATCTTACATCGATGGGTCCCCACAAGTTTAGCCCAATAAGACTCGAAACTATTCTATAATTCTTGGTGGAGAAACAATGACTTGCTCATTCTATTTCCATGTCATGTTTTCTCCAAAGATTAGCAACTTCGTATCTTCCTTGAAGTCTTATATGGCAGAACATGGCATTGGGTTGAAAGAGGCATTAGAGACATCTCTTTTTACTGCCAATCCATGGTCAAAGCCTACTTCATGTTGAAAGACATCGTCAAATATGATGAATAGAATTAGAATTGTTCAAGGATCAACTATGGTTGAGAGGACGATTACTACAATTTGGAACCATGAGTTGACACTCAACCATAGAACATTGGTGTCTCCTATGAACTACAAGCCTTAGTAGCCATAATAGGAGTAACATGGGTAGACCAAACACCTACAAAAGAATCTTTTGAAGACATAGGCAAAGCTTATGTTGCTAGTAGAAAGCAATTCCATTAGGACACAAAAGTGAGTCATAACTTGGAGAATAATTAGGCCGATTGACCAACACAGAAGGTGAGTTGGAAGCATAACAATTAGAGACAACAAATGTATATAATCGAGTGAGTGAAAATATGGTGTGGCTTGAGGATGAAGATGACAAAAACAACCTAGGTTGGGAGAGTAATTTGCCTAACATGGGAGCTTTATGAGAATTTTTGCCTCCGAAGGAGCCCAACACTTAGATACTTATGTGGATGAGACTGATTTTACATTTTCTAAATCACAAGATGTCTATTCAAGGCCATGAATTCTATAAAGATCACAGTGTGATCATGGTTTTAGAGAATTAAATGGAGAATGATGAGTAATTGGAAAGGTCATTATTTGAGGAATTCCTTTGTCAAGCCAAATCACAATAGCTATTGGAGGATGAGGAAGCATATACATCCACCAATATGAGCTCAGCGATGGTGTAACACCTCCACCCTTTTTAGGGCCCACCTAGTAAGACCCCCATCATAGTCGAGTCTTATATTTGTTACTCATACATATTGTCTCCTCTAGGAACCTAGTGGCACTTGGGGATTTCTTCATGTCCCCTAACACTTGAACCCAAGACATCCCTTTTTATAAGGTTCTTAAGTCAAGTATTGGTAACAATTGGCCTCAATTGTAATGCCCAAAATTTTGGTAACAATTGGCCTCAATTGTAATGCCCAAAATTTTTCTTTGATGTTTAAATGAAGAATTTAATGAGTTAGTATGGCAATGATTTTATTCTAAGGAATTTAAGTTAAGAAACTAATATATTTATCTAGTTATGATGCAGGTGACTGCCATATGAGATCAATGTGTTAAAAATGTTCATATCAAAATTATACGATTTAATGTTGTGTAAGAGAAATATGATTTCTATGAATTTAGATTATTTGATTGTAATAATGTAATTATATATGTATGAATAAGTTAAAATGATGAATAATGCAAAAAACAAGATCAATTATGAGTTCATGAGCTCAAGATATGATCAAAACATGCTTTTAGGTAGGTAGCAACCAAGGGTTGGGGCTATGGCACCCAAAACCAGTGCCAGAGGAATTAGATGTAGTGCACTAGATGCTGCACTAACATAGCAAGTTGATTTCAAAGTTTTTACACGTTTTCACATTGATTTCGAGCTCTAAATTTACCCAATTCCATTTTTAAGCAATTTTGACCCCTATTCTTAATTCTTAATCATCTAATATCAGCTAAGCAACCTAAAATTAATTTTTTATTATTCTAGGTCAAACCTAGGGTTTTATTAACCCATATTCTCTCTTTTATTCACCGACTTATAAATACATCTTTATGCCTTAAAAACCATCACATTTATAATCTTTATTTCAGTGAAGAAAATTCTCTCCCTCTCCTCCCTCTATACACGTTTGTCTCTTCCTCCAAAACACATGTTCAAGCCCCTTTTCAAAAAAGAAAATTCTCCAAGAAAGTCTCCATTATCACTCCACTCCTCAAAACTGATATCTTATCATTCATTTTTCTTTCCTTCAAGCGGTTGTAGCAGGCATTCCTTCCAAAAATGTAACATAAGAGCCTTCAAGTTGTTTAAACCAAATTATAAGAATTGATGGTATCGTTTTAAGGTTTCATGGATCATGGTTTTCATGTTTAGCATATGTGAATTTTTACGATGATCATGTTATTAATGTTTCTCTTGAGGTGTACATGAAAACATATAATATGTAGTCATTATTGGAAACAATACGTAATGGAATTTTAAAAATTTTAAATAAGAGTATTTTTTAAAACACAAGTTTGACATGCTAAATACATAAATTAATGATAGATCTTACTAACGTCTTTTGTCTACTAAAAATAGTAGGAATCCATGAAGAGAAGAACGTTCCAATAGAGTCTTAACCAACTAGTCTTCTTTGTTATTCTTTATCCATGATCAAAGTATGGGTAGTCACATGTCGTATAGCTTTTCCTTCGGTGGCTCTGTTGCGAGAAATTTGCAAGTGCACAGAATCGTAGACAAGTAATAAAGAGTGAGTAGAGTATCGTTTCCACGAGGATTACGTTAATCTAACTAAGTATCAAAATTGGTTAACTCTAAAATTATTTGAACAATCAAATATAAAATAGAAAAAATAACAAAACAAAAAAATATAAATGAAAATCTAAATAATAAAAGACTAGGGCATCTGATTTCACCTAAATTAATCCTATTCAAATTATCTAATTTAATCAATTAATGTTTACTTCTATGCCGATAATGAATTTCTCTTAGGTAGTCATTAATCTTTCTCAAGCATTAATAATTTATCCTAGTTAGCAAATTTCCTACATCTCTGTGGATAATCTAAACTTACCAAGATTCATTAAGAACAAAAAAATTCATAGTGTTACACAAGTCTCATGGATATCTCTATCCTATGATGATCTCATGGCATTCAATCATGGTCTAATTTAATTATAGATTCTTAGCCTCAAATTAAATTGCAAATCGTGCAAAAGGTGCGCAAACTTTTACAAGCATTAAGATTATATTAAACACTCAGCATAGATAATGAATAAACATCGAATTGAATTAAATTAAATAAAAGTGAACATTCATAATCCGACTACATCGTAGCCCTAGAATAGTGAAAATTAGTTCCTAATGAAACTAAAAACAATCCTAAACAATGTCCTAAACATGAGGAGTAGAAGAAAAGAACTGTATGTTTAGATGGAAAGATGGATTTTCGTCTCCGAGTTACACCGATATTCTTTTCCAAAGTGGCGAGTTCTTCCTTCTTTTTTGCAGGTTCTCTTTGTTAAAATTCGTGCTCCAATCCTCTATGATGTTCTATTTATATGCTAGGGTTTGGAGGGGTAATTTTGGAATAAAATTATGCTAAAATTTGAATGGGGATCGCAATGGCACCTAGGCTCGATTTTCTGGCGCCTAGGCACCATGATTGTAGCGGCTAGGCACTACAAGCCTCGTTGATAATTTTTCAAACTAGCGCCTAGGCGCTCGGATTGTGGTGCCTAGGCACCAAAACAGTGCTCAGCCTCCTTCATCAATTGGCGCCTAGGCGCCCAAGTTATGGTGCCTAGGCACTTTACTCTCGGGTTTTTGTATGAAACTTCATCTATATGAGTGCCTAAGTGCCCATAAGCTGGCGTCTAGGCTCCATTTTCATCCCGAGTCTAATTTTACTCATTTTCTATCCGTTTTGTCCCGTAATTTACTATCATGCATCCTTTTTCCTCAAAACCTACAAAAGAACTCAGAACACTATCAAATCCTTATCAATTGCTCAAAACTAACAAAAATATTAAGTGAGAATCATCTAATTAATTAGCCTAAAACCAACTTATCAGGCTCTCCTTCCAACCACTTGAGAAAACCTAGAGCTAAGGTTATTTGAGTTGAATAATAGCTCTCAAGAAGTTTTAGACTTTCTCTCACTAGAGTACTCACTCAATGCTTCTCAAATGATCTAAATAACAAAGAAAACTCACCACCTATTTATCGTGGTTGGATCTGGGATTAAACCTTATTAGATTAGGCCTTAAAATTTGAGTTTGGATCAACTTCAAAGTTCAAACACATGAAACGAGTATCCGACTCTAACTACTGCAGTCGATAGCGTTGTCGCAATCCAAGATTTCTAATCAAATTCAAACTCCTCAAGTTCATCTGATTGATCCAATCTCAACTAATTAGATAAATCCTATCTTATTTAACCTCGGTATACTTTATAAAGCCTTAATTTTAATTCAAATAACCCAAAAGAAAAATTATCTAATTAAATAGTCATATACAGATAAATCCATACAAATAAAATATTATCCAAATAATTCAACAAGTTTATGTTGAATTAATTCATGAAATTAATCAAACGAATAAACTAACACGAATTATTAAATCTAATTAACTCGAATTTTAGCCATTCTAATAATTTAACATAAGTCATCAATATACAAGAAAAAACATACCATATTGTTATAGGATTTATTAGAAGCTAGCAAAGGCGACCCGATGGACATATATAGATAAAACTCCCATAATTATAAAATACAATATCTCAAATATATATTTTATAATTCTCAACTCTAACGCTACTCCATTAAAAGCTTAGAGTTGCACTCTCGAACTATATAAAATTACAAAGCTCCAAAAAGCTAACCATCTATGACATAGCATAATGTGTCACATCCCTATAAGATATTCATAATCGGCTTAAGGATAAATTCCATTTTCCCTTCTCACTTACTTTTATCTTGCATTTCATTATCTCACCATTGGAATACTTACTATTCATAAATAGTATACCATTCGGTTAAATCTATGTATCCAAATGGTTGAGCGCTCTAGTTTTTTAATTTTAGGATAATGCATAGAAGAAAATATCATCAACTCTACAAAAGAGCTATGGATTCCATATCTATGAATCAAGAGTCATGTCATCAACTTACCGGTATACGTACCATCATAAAGTCAGGATGTCACCCTTTAGTACATCAAAAGACATAAGTCAAGAATACATGGCCATTAGTCATTTTAGGATTAAGACACAACACATATGATTGTCTAAAGTGAATTGGTTTAAACAAATGGAATTATTAACTAAATTAATTCAGCTTTTTGTCCCGATTCAACAAATTGTCATCTATGATAATGTACCAATGTTTCTAATCACAGAGTCCTACTCTGATGACTAAAACAAGCCATCTTCTGTTAGCGATGTAAATAACATAACAATCTTAGAATGAATAAAGTGCCTAACTTTATTCCCTCGATTGCGGATCATATCATTTAGACCATCACCTTTAAGATTCTTATCTTTCATATACTTTGTCCATCATATGCATGATTCATAAAGGTTTTGACGACAGTCTCAGACTTTTTTCTACTTATACATTCAATAGAAATCAACATAATGAGAACAATATTTGGTATATGAATAATAAATAAACTCTTTATTGATAAAATATCTCCAAAAACTAATTATAGCATTTTACTCCGTAGGGCACCATGTCTAACAATCTCCCACTTGCCCTACGTGAGTGAATGTGATATGTTACACCTTTCCACTCACTATGTTATCCTTTATCACATGATACTTCCAATGAATATGCTTACTCTTCTTGTGAAATATTGGTTCCTTATCGTTAGCTATCACTACAGCATTATCACAATATAGCGATACCACTCTATCCATGTCAGAAGCTACCTCAAGATCCCCAAGGAACTTATGGAGCCACACTGCTCTTTTTGACGCATCATTAGCTGCCACATACTCAGCCTCCATTGTTGAATCTCAAGTGCAATCTTGCTTTACGCTTCTCCAAACAATGATGCCTCCTACTAGAGTAAACACAGAACCAGAAGTTAATCTTCTCGAATCCAGACAAGATTGTCTCTATATGTCAAAACCTTAAAAAAATTACAACCTTATAATGATAATTCCTAACTTAGAATCTAGCAACCTATGTAGGGGAGACTTGCCAAATTGAATTAAGAACACAAATCCTCTCTGACTAATGCATTCCATCCAAGACTCATCTAACCTAGCATATACTAATAATTGTTTTCTTTGGCCATTAATTTCATCGATAGAGCTCCTTAGGGGAGATTAATAACCAAAATTAATCTTGAGTATATAACTATCATTTCAATCATTTTATCTATGATTTATAATTGCGACCTAGGGGTGTACAACAATAAATCATGCTAAAATAAATTATTTCTTTAGAGATCCAACCCAATGGATGATGAAATACCTTCCTAGGGATCGAAACCGCCATTTGATACCTATGGACTAATGATGGAGGCCTTAGATCTTCTCTTTGAAAATCTTCTTTTACTCAATATTTTAAAGGCCAAGGTTTTATGTTAACATACATGAATAATTTTTAATAAGTGGTACTCCCACTTCTATATGGAATGTTATAAACAAACATGGTAAATCGTATTATAATGCAAACAAGCAAAGTAACATGGAAAGCTGCAAGCAAAATAATAAATAACTGTAATATCATGGTTCCATCCTAGAGAGAAGAAAATAAAGATTATAAAAAATTAATCGAAACATATTATTGATTCTTCATCTTGTGTCTTCTTGTTGTATCCTTCTTCATGTGGCATTTGTCTTCTATTTTTCAATCTAACATAGATCAAAAAGGTTTTTTTTTTCTAGTCATCATAAAATTTCATGTTTTTTAGAATTGTCTCGAAAACAAAATCAAAACTACATTGAAAAATGCACATTTTTTGAAAATTATTCTACCCCGCTATAAGCCTGTCAAACTTTCAGATCTTCTTGCCGGTCAATGACCATTGGCCTACCAACCCAAAAGGTTTAGCATGCGAACTGGTGCTGAACAAACGTTTTTCCCAAAATAGTGTAGAAAATATTTTTAAGCAGTTTTTAATTTTATTTTCAACAATTCAAAAGCATAAAAATTTATAAACACATAAAAAACAATAGAACTTCAATCATCTCCATCTTTTAGATCCGTCTTCCCTTCAAATAATTATTTTAATACAAAGTTGACAAATTAAAATTAAAATAACAAATCCTAGACGGTGATAATAAATCATCATCAAAGTACATAAAAAGCTTAGATACATATTCTAATATTTAAGGAACCATAACCAGCAAAAATACTTAATTACTAAAATAATTAAATAAAAATTTAGTCAACCTTAATTACTTAAACATTCACCACATAATCTCATGACAACATTTAATTATATAGAAAACCTAAAGTGCCAATTCTCTAAAAAATTAAATTCAAGCATAAGAGAGAATAAGATCATATGATCCATGTACATAGCATAATCACAAACCCATAAATTAATGTCAAAACAAGTCTCTGAAACCAATTGTTTGAAAACAGTACACAGTAAAATTTTAAAAATTTAAATTAGAGTATTTTCTAAAACACAAGTTTAACATGCTAAATAGATGAATTAATGACAAATCTTACTAACCTTTTTTGCATACCAAAAGCAAAAAAATCAATGAAGACAAGAATATTCTAGAAGAGCCTTAACCAACTAGTCTTCTTTGCTATTCTCTATCCACGATCAGAGTGTGGGTAGTCATACATTGTACAACTTTTCCTCTGGTGACTCTTCTTCGAACCTCTTAAGAAAACCTAGAGCTAAGATATTCTTGATGTTAATTTTAGAGAGTTTTAGAGTTTCTATCCTTATAGTACTCGCTCCATGCTTCTCAAATGATCTGAATAACAAAACTCAACCCCTATTTATAGTGGTTGGATCTGGGGTTAAATCTTATTAGATTAGGCATCAAAATTTGAGTTTAAATCAACTTTTGAGTAAAAAGGCCTGAAACATGTATCTAACAATAATTGCCATTGCTGACAGCGATACAAAGGGGCAGTCAACTGCGTTGTCATGATCTAGGAGTTCTAATCAAATATATACTCCTTAAGTTGATCTGATTGATCCAATCTTGACCAATTGGATAGATCATATCTTATGTGACTTGGGTATGTTAGATGTGTATGCCCTAAGGAGTAAAAATGTAATCATTTTTAGAGACATTTTGATCAATAAAAATTTATTTATTATTTATATACCAAATCTTGTCCTCTTTATGTTCATATTAGTTGAATGTATGTTAAGCAAACAAAAGTCTAAGACTGTTGGCTTAAACCTTTAAGAATTGGGCATATGATGGATAGATTATGCAGAAGACACGATTCTTAAGGTGACAGTCTAAATCATAAGATCCATAATTGAGGAAATAAAGTTGGGCGCTTTATTTATGCAAAGATTGTTATATTGTCTATATCCCTAACGGAGATGGTTTGTCTTGACCATTGGAGGTGGACTCCGTGAATAGAAACATTAGTACATTGTCATAGGTGACAATGTGTTGGATCAGGACATAAACTGAATTGATATGGATTAATAATTCTATCTTGACAAATCTATTCACTTTGATAATCATTTGTATTGTATCTTAATCTTAAGATGAATAGTGGGTGTGTTATCTTGAGTTATGTCTTTTGATGTACCCAAGGATGACATCCATATTTTATAGTGGTACATATGCCGGTACGTTGGAGGCATGACTCTTGATAGCATAAACCTGTTATTCATAGATATGGAATCAATAGCTCCTTTTTAGGAGTAGTTGATATCCTCTTTTATGTGTTATCTTGTAATTGAAAAACTGAAGCATTCAACCATTTGGATACATAGGTGTAACCAAATGATATACTATCTTTGGATAGTAAGTTTTCTAATGTTGTGATAATTATAAAATTTATATCTAGGAAGTTAGGTTTCATAATTATCGGGAGCTTGAACTATATAGGTCCATCAGGTCCCCTTTATTAGCTCACAAAAATCCTATAACGATACAGCATGCTTTCCCAATAATTGGTGACCTATGTCAGATTTATTAGATTGGCTGAAATTTGGTAAAATTAGATAATTCATGTTTGTTTATTGGTTGAAATAATTTTGTGATAAAATAAATTGAAGATAAACTTGTTGAATTATCAAGATCAAATAATTCATGTCAGTTTATCGGTTTAATTTAATTTTGAATAAATAAATTCAAGATACACTTGTTGAATTATCAAGAATATTTATTTTCTTAGAGATTATCTAGATATAAGTGTTTTAATCAGATAACTTCTCTATTGGGTTATTTGAATTAAAACTAGATTCTATGCTGGAATCTAGGGTGGGAAATATAGATTCGTAGGGAACTTTTTAATCGCTAGTTGGACTAGCCGATTTTTAAGTTTGGCTTGTTGATTGAGGAGGATTGGTAGGTGATCTACCAGTTTGGCCTATCGATCCGGTGATAAAAGGAACAAGCATTTTCACGCAAATTTTATCAGATATTGATTTTGATTTGATTTTGATTTAAATTTTTGAGGCCTTATTTGATAAGGACTAACTCCTAGGCCCAATCTCTATAAAAGGAGAGTGAGTCTCATCATTATTAAGATCAGTTGAGAAATCTAGAGTGAGATTTTGAAACACCCTAAAGAGCTACCATTCACAAATCATGAATTATAGCTTTGGGTATTTCTCAATTGGCTGAAAGGAGAGCCAACTGGGGAAAAGCTGAACGACGTGAGCCCACACTCACTCTAATTGTGGATAGAGAATAGCAAAGAAGGTCAGTTGGTTGAGGTCCTTCTAGAACGTTACTTCTCTTTATTAATTACAGGAGTTTTTCAGCACACAAAGGTTAGTAAGATTTGATTAATTTATGCATATAGCGTGTCAAACTTGTATTTTGAAAAATACTCTAATATAAAAGTTTTTAAAATTCTGCTGCGTATTATTTTTTTCAGCAGGGTATCCTTTATAAAGCCTCAATTTTAATTCAAATAACCCAATAGAAAAATTTTATCTGATTAAAATAGTCATATATAGATAAACCCATACAAATAAAATATTATCCAAATAATTCAACATGTTTATCTTGAATTAATTCTCAAAATTAATCCAATCAACAAACTAACATGAATTATTAAAACCAATTAACTCGAATTTTAGCCAATCTAATAATTTGACATAGGTCATCAATATGTGGAAAAAAACATGCTATATCGTTACAACATTTGTTATGAGCTAGCAAAGGGAACTTGATGGACATATATAGATCAAGCTCCTATAATTATTAAATACAATATCCTAGATATATATTTTATAATTATCAACTCTAATGTTACTCCACTAAAAGTTTAGAGCTACACTCTCATACTATATCAAATTACAAAGCTCCAAAAAGCTAACCGTACATGACATATCATAATGTGTCACTTTCCCATAAGATATTCATAATCAGCTTGAGGATAAATTCTATTTTGCCTTCTCAATTAATTTTATCTTACGTTTTAATATCTCATCATTGGAATACTTACTATTCCTAAGGTTTATGATAGCATTATATTATGGTTAAAAACATTTATGTTCATGAGACATAATGAATTTACATGAAATCAATGTTTTTTATTGGAATACATTGTAACTGTCTTAAGGTTTTTAATTATCTAGTAAAATTCCTTATAATGTTTTAATTTTGTATGATTTTACTTTTTTGTAATTTTAATTTATGATGTGCTTTTATATGTTTAGAATGCCTGAAAATTTTTATAAATTTTTGTATAACATATTTTAAAAGTTATGAGATTTTTAACGAGCACTACTTACAAACTTTTATGTGTTGACTAATTTGGATTTGTATGTTGTGAGATTCGTTTTATAGGATAAATGG
>CAMOHE010046077.1:0-13558 GCA_946598075.1 Artocarpus hirsutus
ATGAATTAACATATGTTGTTATAAGTTGAGAAGCATGGTTAGGAAGATTGACTCTTTAAATGATAATTAAATATTGAGGAAATGGTGAAACGTGAAGAGGGCGGCGGTTACGTCTTTGGGCACGAATACCCTAAAAGATAAAATATGGGGAAGGTGATGGCGCTTCCTTGGGTCGAAAGTCCCAGAACACACTGTACAGGAATCGACTCGGTGAGGACTCAGGGTTTGATGTCCCCTCACCGGAATACCCTCGGAATGTTTGGAGGGTGGCCAACCTCGCCTATTTGGGTTTCGATAAGTGAAGTGTTACTTTATTTAATGTGGATACCTAGGAATAATGATGAATTGTAATATTTATATATATGTATAAGTGTGAAACTTGGTAATGGTTAACTATGGTATCCACGAAATATGATCATAATAAACCTCATACCCTAGTATATTATATAAATTAACTAACCATGCAGTTTTAATGTAGTAATGAATAAAACCTTAAGGTGAGTAATGGTTTTTCCTACTGAGCATGTTGTCGCTCATTCCCTGTTATGTTCATCTTTTCAGGACTCACTAAATGTGAGGTGGCTACAAGAAAAATAGTTGAAAAAACTATGTAGCTATATTACGTTGGGATTGCTTTGAATGCAAAGAATGATCTTCATGATAATGTAAGCATCCATTGTTACTTTCTGTGACTGTATTAAGATTTATTGATGGTTGAAATGATGATGATGACAGTTGTATATTATTAAAATTTAAGGTGCTACATTAAACTATGGTTTATTTATTTATTTATGTTTTTATTTTAATTTGAGAGTCTTTATTTAAGTCCTGGGCAAATTACTTTGATGATTTATATTTATTTTCTAATCTTTATTTTATTTAATAAAAACTGTTAACCCCCACTTAAGAGCGTTACAAAAATATACATATATTACATTGATGCATGAATATTCACCGCATTTATTCCAATGCCTATCGTACAAAGCCAACAATTGGTAAAGTAATATATATATATATATATATATATACATATTTATCCCATGATATAATATTATACAACCTTTAGTGTTATTATCAATTAATATTAAATGCATAATATAGGTAGGCTTCTAAGTTGAGATTTCAGTTGATTTAACAAGAATGGTTCAAGGTGTTATAAGAAGTCTAAAAATATTAAGATGTGAAATTTATTTTTACTATTTGTTTGAGGAATTGACAAGAGTGCTAGGAATTGATTTTTAAGATTTTTTTTTTTTGGGTTTTTCTAGCTTATGTATAAGAATTGTAATTGCGTTATTTTCGCTGCCAAAGTTTGTAGTATACACATTCTGCTTATTTATATGAGGAAAGTCTATGTATGCTTAGTAGCGCTTTCTAGGCCGGTCGGATCGTAAAGTAGTGTATCGATGTTAAGAGACCATGCCGGCTTGGGGGCCTCAAGGAAAAAGTACTTTGCCGTGAAATAAGAATCGTGTAGAAAGGATGTAGAACGTAAAAAGAAAAAAAAGAAAAAAAAAACACAAAAAGTATTTTTTGACTATTAGTTTCTATGGCTTCGTAAAATAATAAAAAATATTAGTGGATCAAAATGTTAAAAAAATTGAACTTGAGCATATTGGTGAAATAAATAAATAGTAGGAAATTAGGAAAAAGTAATACAAAAAAAAAAGATGAAGCAGAATAAAACAAGAATTTTTTTTTATGTTAAAAATGGTGCAATAGGTTGGAGATAGATTACTATTTGACGTGACAGTTATACAATTTTGATGTAAAAGTTACATCATTTTAGTGTTATAGATTAAAAATGCCCTTATAGTGTTACGGGTTTGTTATATCTTGGGGAAATCTATTAGCAAACTTTTAAAATGGGAGCAAATAAAACCTTAAGAAAAGTATTTACGTACGTCCGAAACCCAATCGATTTTGGATTCTTTCACTTCCATTGTTTTGTTTTCTACCCATATTCCCCCACACCAAAGACCCCATGAAGTCAAACATGCAGACATTGACTCTATGCTTATACTTAGAGTCTGTTTAGTAAAAGGATTCAAATTAGTAATTTGATTTAAGTTATGTGATTTGAATTAAGATTTAAGTTAGTGATTTGAATTGTTATCCGAATTGATGTTTGGATGTGTATTTAAATTTTAATTTGATTATAGAATAAAATTAGAATTTGTGTTTGGAGAGGTAGTGAAAAAAGTTTTTTGATTTATTAAAAAATCTAATAAAATCTTAATGTTAATGATTCTCAAAAATATGTAATACGAATCTTAGGGCCCATTTGGTTTATGTATTCTTTAGACTCAACGAGCTTAAATTTGGATTCAAGTATCAAGAATCATTTGGATCTCTGTTTGTTTCCTCTAAAATATGAATCAAATAAGTATCAAGAATCTAAGTTTTTAGAGTTCTAACTCTCCCTTAAACTCTTGATACTCATATATATTGTTATAGTAAAAGCTGAAATTCTCTCTCCTATATTTGAGGAAAAAAATCATCACTTCTTCATTTGATATCCAATTGAGATGATTCTTTTTTTATTGTGTTCTTAGTGAAGAGAGAAATAAACTAATATCCATATTGCATATTTTTATATCATTAACTTTAAGATTTTATTAGATTTGTTAATAAATTAAAAAATTATTTTTACTATCTCTCCATATACAAATTTCAATTTTATTCCATATTCAAATTAAAACTTAAATGCACATCCAAACATCAATTCAGACGACAATTTAAATCACTAACTTAAATTCTAATTCAAATCACATAACTTAAATCAAATCAAAAATTTGAATCCATTTACAAAATGGACCCTTAATCTTACTTTCCAAGTTCTCCAAGAACCCATGAAGTCACATCCATCCCAATTTTTCCTTGGTCCTTGCATGTGACTAAATGGATAGGTAATGCGTTGTTGTTACGACCAGGCAAAAGAATATCCATTCATTCTCAAGCGTTCACACAACCACATCAGTGGTGGAATAATCCAAAGCTCATGTCCTTTTCCAGATAAAGATATATGTAATAAACCTCTCCCTCCATAATGTCTAAAACATACAGGGAAGATGAGGCAAAAAAATTAGTCACCCAATCAATCTCATCTAGCTGATAAAAATTAAATAACAAGCACTATTCGATTAGATCGATTGAATAATGTCTTTTACAAATTAATAATTGTTTTTGTGATTAAAAAATGGACTATATAGCAAATTTAATTGGCCACCGTTTGCACTCTGTTAGGGTTTCCTCTCTTTTTTTTTTCCTCTAGTTCACCACTTTCGTGTGAGGATTCAAAGGGCCGGAGTTCAACATCAACCCTAAGCTAATCTCCAGACTCCCAACCCCTTGGAAGGAGTTGATCCACGTGACATTCTTTTCTTTGGTGGTTTTACCATCAATGTTGGGTTTGGAGGGACGCGATTGGGCTTGGGTGTGTGCTATAAGGCAAGTGGGTGGTGGCATTTTCGGGGTGTCTACATGCTCTGGCAACCCCAGTCTGATCTAGCTAGGTGCGGTGATGGCCAATACTTGTGTTCAATTTATTGTTAGGGTCGAGTCATCGCTAATTGCGTTATGGCCTTTCACGTTTGAATAAGTGTTTGTACTTTTCTAATTTAAAATGCACACTAGTAGAAATTTAATATAGCACGATAGTTAAAAAACACCGTGTAAAGTTACAACGACGTTTACAAAACCGTCATGAAATCTACCGTAGTGGCAACTAAAAAAGATTCCACAACGGTTTTTTATGTGTAAACTAGGGTTTTTTATGGCTTGGGTTTGGGCGCAAACTTTACGCAATAGTTTTTTTTAAAACCATCATGTAAAACTTACTTATTTCGACGGTCGTTAGGGAAAGCTGTCATTAAAGTCTAGTTTCTATAATTGTTTTTTCTAAAAACCATCGTAGTAACTTTGTTTTTATTACAAAAAATATCTTGAAAAATTAAATTTCCCATGGGTGACCGATCCTGTGATCTACATTCCAAGCCTAGAGAATGAAAACCAAACACTGAGAAACTTCATACAAACATACAATAAAGAAACTTTTTGTAATGCATATCAAACACACAAATCTCATGTCTTTTGTCATCGAAAAACTTCACATGAACATTGAACCATACATAATAATGAATGTGTGTTTGGCTAGAAAATCTTATTAATTCGAATAAATTGAAATAAATGGGGCGGCAAGGAAAGTAAGCCAAAAAGCTTATAAAATAAATAAACTTTACATGACGGTTTTTTTTTCTAAAAATCATCATGTAAAACCTTCATGTATCATGATAATTTTTTGAAAACAAAACCGTCATGTAAAATGACCATCATCGTACCCTAACATATGACAATAGTTTTCATGTTTTGTCCCATCCCACATTTTTAAAGCTCCTATCAAACGTAAAGTTTGTCTAACTAATAATATGATAAATTGTTTTTATATTTGTTACATTAATCAAAATTGTTGTATTTAGTTTTCCACTTTGGTTTTTTTTTTTTTTCTAAAAAATTGATCCCTAATAACATCTTGCTAATGAAGGGACCAAAAGGGTAATAAAGTAATAAATTTGGACAAAAAATAAAGCAAATTAAAGAATAGAATAAGGATCAATGTGGGTTACTTTTAAGAATATTTCATAAAATATTTAACACCTCACTAATAAAAGAACAAAAACTAAAATAAAATAATAGATTATAAAAAAAAATAAGATTTTTAAATGTTGCACACTAGATCAAAGTAAACCTCATAGCGTATTTGTGAGATTTATGTAGTGTTTGGAAAGGTAGTAGAAACCGTTGGTTAGAACCATTTTTACTATAGCATGTGAGAGCTGTACATTGTAGTAATTTTTTATTCTTACTGTAGTATGTAAAAGCTTTACATTGTTTATGACTGAATTTATGGTGGGAACCATTTAGCCAAACAACTGGTTAAAGAAAAAAAAAATTCTCCACCCTCCACCCAATGGATTAATTAAGATAACGTGAGGGACCCACGTCGACAGCCAACTCACGGTATCTTTTAAAGGGTGTTGTAGAACCAACAGACAGAAGGAGAAAAATTCAAATTTGTTGTTCGAGAATTTAGATCAAATTGAAAGTATTTTAGTCTTGACAATTATTTAAAACTAAACATGATCTATTAATTTTTAATCTTTACAAATGTGTAATTTACTTTTAATAATATTAGTAGTTGGCCTAGTTGTTGCAATTTCTTAAAAAGATAATTAACTAAAATATTCATAAAATAAATCTAAATTTAAAGAATAAACTAAAAAATAAAGGTAAAATATCTTAAAAGGTAATTAAATTTTGATATTTTATCTCGTTCCACGTTAGCATTTAGCAAAGCACATTATTAGAAAATGGCAGAAGACAGTCAGGAAGATTCCCAGCAGAGAACCATTTGAATCCACGCCTTGTTCCCAAAATGAACGCTAGCTATTATGGGGAGTGTTTGTGTTTATATACCAAAAATCTTAGGAGCTGGTTGGTATTGTTTTTAAAACATGTAAAAATATTTTTATTTTGAAAAATAAAATTTTTTTAAGAATTATATTGGAAGTGTTTTTAAAATTTTTGTATTTTTAAAAATTTTAAAAACAAAAACAACTGGGCCTTAAAATTTTCTTAACGACACTAATATATTAAATAAATGAATTAAATATAAAAGAGAAATCGATTGAGTTAATGGAGCTGGTGAGTCCAGAATTATTGCCAAGAATATAAGACAAATTTTCTTTGCGAGTACAACTTGTTCCCACCAAATTCTCAATTAAAGCAATATTTTTCCTTGTACAAGTGTGGCAGAAAACATGCCAACACCCCACTCTCAAACCCATTTTCGCTCAAAATTCGTTGAACATTTGAAAATGGAGGTTACTTTTAAAGTCTATTTCTCTCTTTATCACCGATAATTTTCTTGGATTAATTACAAAAATTCTTCTCAAACTATAGTCCTTATAACATTTTACCTCTTGAATTTCAAAACGTAACATTCATTTCCCTGAACTATGAATGGTTAATAAAAATGGTCCTTCTTTAGGTATTATAATAGAAAATTGATAAATTATTTTAAAATAAGAGGTATTTTGGTAGTTTTGTTTATAAAAATAACCAAAAAATTAAACCTGTGATAAAAATAGTCTTTATTGATGATTAAAAGCAAAAGAATTAACTAAAATCATTATACCATTTGAATTTTTTTTCAATATATTAAAATTTTCTTCAAAATTTTATTAATTTTTTCACATCTAAAAAATATTTTAAAATTTTAAAAGTAATATATACTAGTGAAATGGTTAATTCTAACAGTGTTAAAATTTTAAAAGTATTAATATAAATTTTAATACTTTTAAAAAATATATATAATTAAAAAAATTACAAATACTTTGAAAATCTCACTAGTATATATTAATACTTTTAGTACTTTTAAAATTAACCATTTCACTATTATAAATACTTTTTAAAATTTTAAAATATTTTTGGGTGTCAAAAAATTAATAATTTTTTTTAAAATTAGTATATCAAAAAAAGGAATCCTTATAGTATTATGTTTTTAATTGAATTTTTTAATCATCAATAAAGACTACTTTTATCATAGGTTTAATTTTTTTAGTATTTTATAAGTGAAATTACCAAAATACCCTTAATTTTAAAGTAAGTTTTTAATGTACGCTTAAAATTCTAATAAAAGGACTATTTTTGTTAATAGTTTGTACTTCAAGAAGAACGTATATTGCGTTTTAAAATTCAAGAGTAAAGTGTTATAAAAGTTATAGTTCGAAGAAAATTTTTGTAATTAATCCAATATTTTTTGAAACTTGGCATCCATTTTCAAACAATGCGGATGATCCTCCTTCAAGGAAAAGATTCTTCTCAATTTTCGTACGTGTTTCAAATTTGATTAATCATAAGCTCTCTGTACAATTTTGTTTTCTCTTCCCTGATTGAACTGTATATCTCAACGTGGTAGCCATTCGGTTTTCCACAAGCTTTTATGCAAAATTATCACGCCGCCTTATTGAACGTATACAATGATTGAGTATGGACCAGGACCACAAGCGTTTTGGTAAAGACGTGAGTAGGGGTGAGTGAGATAACCGTTTGAGTGGGGGCATGAAAAATATCTTTTACTCCAAAAAAATTTTTCAAAAATTTTAGATATATCGTTACTGTATCCTCACAAAATAATTGAAATATATTTTCTTGTATTCATTAAAAAAGTTATAATTATACTACTTTTCAATGATGAAAACATATAACTATATATTCATTCAATAAAATTCTGGCTGCGCTACCGCTTGATGCTAGAGGTGTCATCTGGACCAGAAAAGCTACTGCAACTAAAAGAAAACGAACGAAAGAAAAAGGCATTAGCATCGGACCGCTATAAACAATGACACCTGTGAATTCGAATAGCCTTGTTGAACGGGCCACTCTCTCTGAATGTTTGTCCGGAGCACTGCCCTCATAAAGACCAAACAAGACCAGCCAACCCAATTTCTCGTACCAAGTTGGGCCTAGTTATGAGGCTAAAATGAAGCTTGGGCCAATTCAAACTTGCCTTCATAGTTTTTTTTTGATATATTTCTGTATAAAAAATGGGATGGCAACGTCCAGCCTTAGGCCAACCAGGCTAGGCCTACACTTCATGATAATTGCCCGAACAAATCTTAATGCAGGCTGCCTTGGCTTGGCCTGCTTTCTCCTTTTGACTTGCATAGGTCTGGCCAGACCAAACAACCCTTATTAACACCAACACCACTGCTTAATTATAAAATCCATTGAAACCACACCATAACATATGGTATAGTGGTATCTAATCAGTGCTTTATCGTCATATGCGGTTTGATTTGCATTTTGAAAATTTATAACCCCAATTAACCAAATTGCCTCGTACATTTTTCTTCATTTGATTTTCAAAATATTTTTGGTGTGATTTAAGATATGGTAATTTTTGGATTCATTTAGTAATGCCATATATGTTTCTCATTTGTTGTAAGATAAAACCAAGACATATATTTTGTCTGAAAAAAATGTTGCACTTTATGTAGGAACTAATAAACATTTTCATGATTGTGCTTTATTGTCATGTGATGAGTATTTCTTTTATGCATTTATGTATTGAAAGCAAATTATTTGCATAAACTGCACTGTATTTTTTGTTGAACTAAATTGATTAAGGTTAAGGCAAAAACGACGCTACCTACATTGTTTCTTATCGTAAGATGTTAGTGTAGTTCAGTATGATTTTATTTTATTAATGGAAAATTTTTATAAATGTAATCTTTAAAAACAAAATTAAGTGGGTGTTTGGAAGGGTGGTGGGAACCACTTTTACTGTAACATGTGAGAGTTTTACACTGTAGCAATTTTTTTTTATTGTTACTGTAGTATGTGAGAGCTTTTATTGTTACGGTAGCATGTGATAGCTTTTTACTATTTATAACTGAGTTTGTGGTGGGAACCACTGCCAAACACCCTCAAATATGCCACACATATTTAAGTATGACATCAAATATGCCACACATATTTAAGTATGACGTAATGAGTGATAATATGACATAACTTTGTTAAGTGTAGCATGAATAAACATATTTTTTAAAACTTGGGCATAACATGTAATTTTCGCTATTTTATTTTTTCAACAGTGATTAGAAAAATTCCTTTTACTTCACTTGAGGTTGGTGAGAATTTATCACCCAAAGAAATAACGTTAATTAGTCAAAGAATGGGTGACATATTCCTTTCCAATGATTGTGGATGATATACTTCGTCTTATTTTTCGCATATATATTTTCCTTTGGTCTCATTTTCCTAACAACGTTGTATTTTTGAACACTTTCCTCCTCCGCAGCCACCTTCTCTCGTCGTCGTGGTTTCTTTATGTCTCTCCATCTAAATTTGGACGTTTGGCCAAAGCCTTTCGTGTCTCTCGCCATATCGCCCCTCCATCGTGGGGTTTGGTCTGTTGCCACTTTTAGGTCTCTTTTCTTTGCTCCATTGTCCCTTAATTTCCACCCCTCTCGGCCTTTAGAATGCAACATTTGCACCAAGCCACTATAAAAGTCGTCTTTTATCAATAGATCCCGCCGTCAAAATTTTTTCATAGCCCCCACAAAAATTTTAAGAATTTGTTAGGTTTTGAACCCTAAACGTGTACATCTTCACATGTGAATTTTGTGTTGCTGTCTTGGATCAAAAGAGCTTGAATTATAATTAATTCTACCTGCAAGTTTTGTTTGAGTTTTAATTTGTTTTATTCCAATTTGTTAGTGGCTCAATGGATAAGTTTATTCTCTTCAAGATTCTAGATTATGTGTGGTTCAAATTTCAAATTACTTATCCAATTGTGTTTGCTAATGATGTGGCTGTGTTATATCGGATTTGGAGTGTTTGACTGCTTGTGTGGCAAGTCACTTTGAATTTTAAAGCTTAATTTGGATTTTGTGCATTGATTTAAACATGGAATATTATGAGGATAGTTCGTATCCTATTGGCTGGAGGTTCCATAGTTTAAATTTGAATTTGTGTTATAGATTTTCATATCCTTTAAATTCGGATTTTAATTAAGCTAATTTGCACTTAAATGAGTCTATGTTCATCAATCAATTGGCTTAACTTTCTCTATGAGTTTCTGCAAAGATTTGTTTTGACAAGATCAAATTATTTTTGAGATTTATACGGAGGAAATAATAGATTTTCTTTGCAGTTTTAAATCTTTTAAATTGTAGTTTTTTAGCAGCACATAGACACAATCCATGAAGATTACCAACATGACAACAGTCGAGAAGATCATGTATTGTTAGCACGACCTTTTCAGAATTTCAATTCATGTAAATCTTGCATATTTTCAGCTATTGAATTTAACTTTCAAGTTGAATTAGTTGAGATTCGAGAGTCAGATTTAGTGGACATATCTAGACACTTCCCATGCCTAGCCTTTCCTTATTTAAGGAGGTCGACTTGTGACTTCCTAGTTAAAGCTTCTAAGTAAGAGAAAACTAGAGTAAAAACCTAGAGAGTTTTGAGACTTCTAGAAAATGGCTCTCAACCCTATATTGCCTTAGTGCATTTTACTTCCAACACAAAAAGTTCGTGGAGAAGCTATTTGTGGATTAAAGGCTCGGAGTGCTTCATTTAGACTGAAGGAGTGCAAAGTCGACCTGGAGTTAAACAAGGAGTTCAAAGGAAGAAAAGATTCATAAGGATATAACATGGGTTTCAATATTGGTGTAGATTTTAGGCTTTCTTGTAATTTCAATCCTTACAACCATAATTCAATATTAATGGATCCTTTTTATCTCTAGTGTGAATAGCACCTTTGGTTTTTTCCATACGGATTTTTGATCATGCTAAATAACCATATCATTGTGCTCATCTTTTTAATTTTCACATGTTTAGTTTACATGGTGTTCATATCTGCTTATTGAACAGGGTACTACAAATGTGTTTTGTGTATATAAAACACCGTTTGTTTTGTCTGTCAAGTCCTACAGAATTAATTAGCCACTTGGAAACCATGAAGTCGTAACAAAGAGAGCTCAAAAATAAAATAGTTGATTAAATGATTTAGTCTTCGCGCTAAAGAAAGTGTTTGACCCTTTGTGGGCAAACTTCTACTTCGTTTTATCTTTTATTGGCTAAATTCAAACTTAATTATCATACAAGTCCTGATAAGTTTATTCATGTCAATAATCCAAAACTTTACACAAGGGGAAATTTAAAAAAAAAAAAAAGTCAAGAAAAAGAAAGATTCAAGAGTATGGATCTTACTTAAGGATGGTTTGAGGCGGCGTTAGGAAGATGGAAGATGGAGGCTGCGGTTTCCCTTTTGGCAGGAAGTTATCTTTTTTTTTTGGTTTTGTTTGTATTTGGTTTTCCTTGTTCAATAAAAGTGATAATGTTTTCGCCTGCTCAAGTTGATTTATGTTTCATTGAATATGTAATAAAAGAGATGATCTCCCCACCTCTGAGCTTGGTTTATGTTGTACACCGTTGATTAGTAGCATTGTTGTGATGACTAACAGCTAGATTTGCATCTATTTAGAGTTTTTTTGGCCCTCATTAGGCTAGATCTAATTCTGTCTATTAGATCTTCCTTGTTTTAATTTTGTTTGTATTTGGTTTTCCTTGTTCAATAAAAGTGATATTGTTTCCGCCTGCGCATGGTGTTTATGTTTCATTGCCTCTATAATAAAGGAGATGATCTTCCCACCTCCAAGCTTGGTTTATATCGCACACTGTTGGTTAGTAGCATTATGTGTGGTGACTAGCAGCTAGATTTGCATCTGTGTCAGGTTTTTTGCGCCCTCATTAAGGTAGATCTAATTCAGTCTATTGGAAATTTTATTGAACAAGGGAACTCTTGGTTTTTTGTGTAGCAGCAAGGGAACCAAGAGTTTCACTTCAATTTTCTACCTTTCAAAAAACAAGATTCAAGAAAGCAACATGCCGTAATTGGGTCGCAAACTTTTCAAAGTGAAACTCTTGGTTCCCTTGCTGCTACATGCTAATTGTGAGATGGACCAAAATTTTGGTCAATACTAAGGCTCCATTTGGTTAAAGGGATCCAGCGTGTGAATGAGGCAAACGGTTAGAGGGATGAGGCTTGTGGAGAGGTACATTAATCTTTTATCCTGTTTACTAAGAGGAAAGGAGAGTTGAAATGATGAATTATAATTATTCATCTAAATATTATATTGTGCATTAACTATTTGTTAATAATTTCTCTTGGAGGGTAAAATAGTCTTTTTGGTTTGTTGGAGCCACATTATCGAGAGCAGCGGCTCAGTCTGGCCGGTTCGGGTCAGTAATTGATGATTCCTGAACACCCGTAGCTCACAGCTGGAGGCTCGAGCCACCAACCGTCTAAAGCTCTACTTAATCAAACCACAATGATCATGACAAAATACCAATTACCAGTTCAACAAATTATTATTTGGCAATAGGATTGATATATGATCTTAAAGCATTGTATAGGTTTTATATCTATAAAATACTTCTAGTTCTCCTATATTACATCTTAAAATGTTTAAAAGGAGACAAACAACCAAAAATTTGCTTCCAGTGTGTTATTTTCACAATGCAAACTGAATAGGCTTTTGCTTTACCACTTTCTCCAGTAAAAAAGTAAAAGGTTAGCCTTGCTTAATGCAATAAAACCATCCAATTACAAGTCATTATGCCCAAAAGCGTAAGAAGCAGAGAAAATGTAACAAGATTAGCTAGGAAAAATATTTGATAAACGGTTAAAGAAAATATGGATCTAATAAGTCATACATCCAAGTGATCTCACCAAAGCACCAAAGAGTAACAAGATGCTGTGATTGCTGTACCTGTTAGATGCTAGGAAAATGAAAGTTATTTTTCACCAGACTTGAACCTACACGGCTTCTTCATCGTCTTGTGTGTCATCTTCACTCACTAGATGGCTGAGCACAACTTTTTTCTTTTTCGGTTCTGCCGAGTCTTCCTTAGATTCATCTTCATCACCCTTTCTCTTCAATCCTTTATCTCCTGATTCATCACATACAGTTTTACCGGCCTCACTACTTGTATTCTCTTCTTCCTTCCGAGAAAGCTTTTGAGTAGATTCTTGGGCTTTCTGTTTGGAATTCAGACCTCCATTCTTAGATAAGGTTTCATATTCTTCCAAATAGGAGCGGATTTCTTCATTGCCTGCACAATCAAGAGGGGTCTTCCCTGCTTTGGTCTTTGAACTTAGACTTGCACCTTTCTTTAACAAGTACTTGACAACTTCTAGGTGGGACCCTTGCACAGCATAATGCAATGGAGTCAGGCCCTTGCGAGTGGCAGCTTTGATGGATGCCCCAGATGAGAGAAGAGTCCGAACAACTTCAAGATGTCCCTTCTGGGCGGCAAAGTGTATTGCACCCATGTCATCCATGGCAGCAGCACCAACATCAGCCCTATGATTGCAAAGATAACTCACAACTTCTACTTGCCCAGACCAGGCCGCTAAATGAAGTCTATTTTCCAAGTTGGTTGTCAAAGGAAAAACGTCATGATACCAGTGTGCTAGCAATAGGAACTAGACGCACAAAGAAAAAGTAGAACAATACAAATCAGGACAAATATGACCCTGAAACTTTCAATTAGTCTAGTTAAGGCTCTTTACTTGATGGCAGATTATTCGATCTGGTCTGCATGATTAATCTACATGCATAAACAGAGAAAAGGTATTCAAAACGCACACAAACACACACATTCACATAACTTAGAAGGAAAGGGTTTCTTCAAGATTGATACACTGGAAAATATGTGTTGAAAATCTTCCAAAGTTAGAATCCAGATTCTAGGAATTAAACAAGGAAATATTTAGCTGATTGACAGCTATAGAATCAGGATTTATTGGGTTGTAATTTGACAATTCTTCCTTTCCCAGTTTAGTTTTTCTTTCCGTTATTAGATTAGAAAAGTCAACCGCTGTACCACTATATATGTAGCATCTATGTATAATTTTGATTTAGAGAAATAAGAAATATTCAATATTCTCTCAAAACTCTCTCAAAACTTTCATGGTATCGGA
>CAMOHE010046078.1:0-71551 GCA_946598075.1 Artocarpus hirsutus
ACGAATAAATAATTGAAGAAGGTTTAGTTTTCCTTCATAAAATAATGATTCATACACTATAAAATACAAAACTAAGGCTGTAACCAAACTTGGACCATGGTAATTGGAATTATGACCTTATATCACTTAGCCTATGTTGTTTAAAAATGGTAATTGCACTCCCTCAATTATAAACCCACGTTCATCCATATTTGTTTATAATATGACGAAATTGATGGGCAAGTTGATAGGGGAACATAATTGAAATATTACTTCAGTCACCGCTAAGTTTGTTTGGGGGTTAAATTTTTGTTGTTACACATTTTTTAAGTTATCATTATATAGAACAAATGCAGTATTTGTTCTACACCTCTTATTTTAACGTGTTTTATGCAGTATTTGCTTATTAAAAAAATGTGTAAATCTTTCTCCAAACAGTGTACCAAAATAAAAAAAGGCCTTCAAAAGTTTTTAAGAGCTTACGGACAATCAGTGATTTTTTTTCTTCTATGACTATCATTGAATTATTTCTTAACTTAAATAAGAAATTACTTCTTTACTACAGAAAAATAATATATAGGGCTGCTAATATATTGTTATACGGCAAGTTTAGGAGCAAT
The DNA here is from genome assembly GCA_946598075.1 of Artocarpus hirsutus. Classification (NCBI taxonomy): domain Eukaryota; kingdom Viridiplantae; phylum Streptophyta; class Magnoliopsida; order Rosales; family Moraceae; genus Artocarpus; species Artocarpus hirsutus. Next base: position 600 of record CAMOHE010046078.1, read on the forward strand.
TATTTATTTATGTATTTACAATGTAAAGACATAAAGTATAGTTTTACTAACATTGAGGGACCAACCAAAATATTAATAAATGGAATAACCACAACAGATCCCAACTTCACGAAGTAACAAATTCAGAAGGTTTTATTATTATTATTATTATTATTATTTATTTTTTTGGCTTGCGTGTTAAATTGCTGAAGGGGTTGCAGATGAGCATTTTTTTTTTTTCCAGAGGACCTCATGCTATCGTTAGCCGTGAGCAAACAGACAAGTTATACTACAACAGAAAAAAAGCTAAAAGATTATGAATTTATTTGAAACAAAATATACTCAATAATTTGCGTTCATTTAACTAATGTTAAAAGTAAAAAGTTTTTACGGGTTTTTTCTGCAATAAAGAAAAAAGTTTGTGGGGTTTTTTTTTTTAAAAAAAAAGAATTGGGAAGACAATAAAGCCTTCAAATATTAAGCCATCGATGAAATTTAACGGCTACAATAACTGAAGGACTAACACATACCAAGAAAATAAGTGCTTTGAAACTAAAATTTACAAACTTCGACCAAGGGCCAAGTGCTAATTGCTAAAGGTTCAAAAATTTGAGGAAGAAAACCCCTTGTTTCTTTGATATTATTATAAATATACTTTTATTTATTTTTTTAAATACACTTTAATTTCTAGGGACTGGGGAGAAAGATATACGTGTTTACCTGTTATTTTGCTATTCTTCTCGATAGGCTCATCGGATGCCACCTGATTATGGAAAAGTAAGAAAATAAATTGATACTTTTTAGACCAAGTTTACAGCTAATCTTTGTCACTAACAATCGTCAACAAGATATGAAGATTGACAACTATATGTCACACCGTCAATGATTTTGTTTGATAGTGTTTTTAAAACAAATAAAAATAGTTTTATTTTGAAAAGTGAATTTTTTTTGAGAATTATATTAAAAGTATTTTTGAAATTTTTGTCTCAAAAAATGAATAAAAATATTTCCAAAAAATTCTCTAAACAAAATCAAATGGACCCTGTGATTTCTATTTTGAACTCCATCTTTTGTCCAAATGAAATCTTGTGCTTTTTTTTTTTTGAGTAAGGGAAATGATATCTTGTGCTTGCTGTTGAGGGTGAGCTCGGCGCCACCGTCGAGGAGCCTACTCCGAGTGGTTGGCCAAACAGCCCAGCAAAGCTACGAGAAGCTTATAACCGATCTTGATGAGCCTAGGTCTCTTGTCCGAGGTGCTTCTCAGGGTCTCTTGGGCTGCACCTCAACATGTTGCCTCCTAGGATTGAGTACCAGTTTGGGTCGGATTTTTCTTACTTGAAAGTGGGCTACTATTCGCCATCACTAGCCAACATATGGCAAACAACTCACTGTTGGATAGCAGGCAATCCACTGATGGAGGGACATGACACTAGTCTTTTACACCTAACATGCTTTGATGTGACACTCGGGTCATGGGTAAAACCCACCTAACATCCAATTCAAGTGGTAGCCTATAAATAAGATGCATTGATTGCATTATAAGATATCGTTCCTTCCCACCTAATAAGTTCATGTCCTCTGCTGAGCAACCCCTGCCTTGAGCATCGGAGAGTCCTTATTTGTTGACTGACCTGTCCTTTTCTTGCCTCCGAAGCGTCCCTCCTCTTACTGTTGGTAAATCCAATCAGGCAGAGACGAACATGGAAGAGTTAGGCACCGTGCGAGCCGTACATGGTGTTGATTCGATGCCGGACTCAAGTAAGCATCAACACTTGCTTTATGTAAAATACGTCTAACAATGATTCTAAGCCTTTGTTTGAAATGTCAGTTATAACATGCATTTTAAGTCTCAACCTAAAAGTTCGTTTAATTTATCATTAATTACAATTGATGTTAAGTCCAATCAGTTAAAACCAACATTTTTGGCTCAAAAGTACTATTTTGGTTTAAACCAATATTTTTAGTTTAAACATACCAAACATTGGTCGGAACTAAAAAACACAACTTCAAACTGCAAATTATGATTCAAACTCATATTTGTGGTTTAAATTATGGTTCAAACACAACTAATCAGTTCTAATTGAAGTTCTAAACGGATTGTAATTCTTTTGCTTTTGGGTTTTCCGTAGTATTTGAGAGCTTTACACTATAATAAACTATTGTAGTATATAAAAGCTTTACATTGTAGTAATTAGATATTGAAAGTTTTATATTGTTTATAATTATAACTGATAGATTAGAATTGAAATTTTAAACACCTATATTACTGGAGCTAAGCTAAAAATTTTACATGGGAAGAAAATCCATAACGAACCCGACAAAGAAATGTTATCAGATAGGGGCAAAACTGCCACCAGGCAAGCAAAAGCTTTCGGTTTTATGGTTCGAGTCGGGTCGGTTCGGATCTCACACGAATATTGCTTCGTGAATTGTGATATATATATATATATATATATATATATATATATATTATTATTTTATTTCGTTTTTCGTAGTGCCTTAAGAGGAGCTCTCTGCTTCTGTCGTCGTTTTACTGGGAATTCCATTTGCTTTTCTTCCCCGACTATAAAAATCGGAACCATCGTTCTTCTTCCACCTCTCTATCCCTCTCGCGTTCTGTCTGTGGATCTCTTTCTCTCACGTCCTTAACTCTCCAGAACTTTAAGAAATTTCCTTCGTTGCTTCAGATCTCGAAGCGATTCGAATCCCTCGCGAGGGTTCGAAACGCTCTCCGTAGCCCCTTTCGGCTTTTTCGACGCTAGAATTTGCGATTCTTCGATCTCACCTCTAGATCCGAGCAACCATGGCGGCGGCTAACGCTCCGATCGCCATGAGGGAGGCCCTAACGGTGAGTTCTCTCGCGATTTCTATCTCATTTCGCACCTTCCTGATTCCGTTTGATGTGGTTATTGAGTTGTAATCGTGCCTGAGCTGAAGAAGTCTGGTTTTTCATAATTGCAAATGGTTTAAGTGATCTTTGCACTTTCCGATTCGGTTTTTTCTTTTATACCTTTTTCATAGCGTGGCTCGATATCTCCTTTGAAATGTGTTTCTAGTGCTTAGCTTGGTCGAAATTTATACAGATCTGATGATCTCTTATCCTTGGGTTTCCCGTGGGATCTGTTGAGTGAATTCATGTTCAATCTGATGTAATCGCAATTGTTATTTGATATGATTACTTAGAATTGAACTTTGCTGTTAATTAGTAAGGTTATGATGGCTCTTACCCTAAAATTAGAAATTGGTCCATTGGGGTTTTTTTTATGATCTGACGTCCCTGCAGCTTCCAAGCATTGGAATTAGTCCGCAATTCATCACCTTTACGCATGTCACGATGGAATCTGATAAATACATATGCGTGCGGGAAACATCGCCGCAGAATAGTATTGTTATTGTTGATATGAATTTGCCAAACCAACCTCTGAGGAGGCCTATTACTGCAGACTCTGCACTAATGAATCCGAATTCAAAAATCCTTGCTCTGAAAGGTATGTTAAATTATGCATATGGAATTCAGAAATAATTAGTTTGTGTTGGTTGCTATATTTTGTAATATATCTTCTCTCTTTATACACAATGCATCATGAGTGTTTTTTTCCAGTTGTTACTTGTATCAATCGCAATCTCTCATGGGTTATTTAATATTACTTTCCTTTAAAGTTTTTCATAGACAAGTCATCATCTTTTTACGTGGATGCTGTCTTATCTTAACTATAGTCTACCCTTTGAACTGGTTTTGAATCTTTTGATTGCTTCTCCAGATCAATTAGCAAATACTATAATTCTTTTTTTCTTACAAGTTTCTGCGCTTGTTATGAGCAATCAGTGCAATAATTAATAAACCGAAGCAAATATTGGTTTTTTTGTACGGGGAAATTCATCTGCATGCCAGTGGACATTTTTTTACCCATTATGAGAAGGTGTTAATTATATTGGAGATGTCGGGTCTGATTGTCTGAATTATTACCTTTTTCTTCTTATAATGTTGTCTTAACAGTACTAGACTAGTGATGAATAGTGTTATCAGTAATGTGAATGTTTCACTAATAATGTTATTTGTGATTTGCTATTGCTCATAAAGGAAGAATTTGCTCAGTCCCAAACCCTAGCTTGTCCACACATATGTTGTCTAGAAAATCTGTTATGCAGCCTGCTTACAGGCATTTCTGTACAAATTTAAAGTTCCAAATGCACGTGCAGTACTTTAAATTGATCGGGTTACTTTTAAAATTTTATTTGCTATTGTTTCTTTGCTCTTCTTCAGTTCTTCTTCTTCTTCTTCCTCTTCTTCATTTGGTTAATTTACTCTAATGTTCTTTTATAGCCCAAGTCCAGGGGACGACCCAGGATCACCTACAGATCTTTAACATTGAGTTGAAAACGAAATTGAAGTCACATCTGATGCCTGAGCAGGTGAGAAGAGATGTGGTCATCATTGGGTATTAAACTTCATGATACCAAAGTTATTTGGTTTAACGTATCCTCCATTTACATGTGTAGGTTGTATTTTGGAAATGGATCACCCCAAAGCTGTTGGGTCTGGTCACACAAACCTCAGTATATCATTGGTCAATTGAAGGTAGTGTACCTTATATAAATTGATTCCAGATCATATTTCTATGATCTAACTGTAAAATTCTTTTCTACTATATATTTTTTTTAACATTTGATGCTCTTGCCTCTCGTTTTATTGTATTGTTGGTTACTATATGCCCTTAATTCCTTTGTAGGTGAGAGTGAACCTGTGAAAATGTTTGAAAGAACAGCTAATTTGGTGAACAATCAGATAATAAACTATCGTTGTGACCCTTCTGAGAAGTGGTTGGTTTTGATTGGTATTGCCCCTGGTGCACCTGAGGTGTGTTCTTATTGCTGTAATACTAGTCTGAATATTTTCTCATATGCACTCATATATGTAGATTAACCAAGGGGATTCTCTTTTGGCCAATGTATAAAAGTACTTGTTAGTGTTACTGTTACATATACTCCTCGTCAGTTGAATGGAAGTTGCTTTCTTACCCATCTTTCTATCGTAAGAGCTGTAATCTGACTGACCCTTGTTTATTTTTATTTGCCTTTAAAATGCCTCCGTACCTTATTGATCGCTCTTTTGTCTGTGCTCCCGTGATGGTGCGAGTCACTTGAAATTCTTTGGAAATGCAGTTTTGTTGTTATGATTCTTTTTCTTAATATTCTTTTTGTCTTTACCTGTTTGCAGAGGCCACAATTGGTGAAAGGGAATATGCAACTTTTCTCAGTTGATCAGCAGCGCAGTCAAGCTCTGGAAGCACATGCTGCAGCGTTTGCCCAATTTAAAGTGCGCAAGTTTACTTATCTGACATTCCTTCCCTCTTCTCCCCCGCCCTATCTTCTCCTCTTTCTCACAAACATGGACTCACTCAATATGCATATGAACATACACTTTGTATTTGCTACCTAATTGTTTGGTTAACCTTTTTTCTTATTTATTTATTTATTTTGGGCTGCAAATAGGTTCCAGGAAATGAGAATCCTTCAACTCTTATTTCCTTTGCAACAAAGACTCTTAATGCCGGGCAGATTACATCGAAGCTACATGTTATCGAGCTTGGTGCACAACCAGGTTAACTTCATATATTCAATCAACTCCTCTCTCTAGTAGTGCGGTTCTATTTGAGGAATCTTGAAAATATAATGATGTTATTATAAGATTTTGGTTTTCTAATATAGGTTAAATTAATAATGTGAATACATGATCTTCAAATATGTCAAGAATTTAAGTAGGATGAAATGTTTTTGCTGTGGTTTGTATGGATAGAGCTTTTATTTGAAACATTGGAAACTTTAAAATTCTGAAAATGTTGTTCATGACCTTTTTTGTTTTTATGAGTTCAAATGATTTGAAGCAAGTTGGAAACGGGTCAAGCTGGGAATGTATGAAGCAATATCTTGGTTTCTGGGTGCAAAAGGGAACCTTTCAATCAGATTTCAGACTATTATCATGATCATCTTCTTGTCAACATTTTCACTTACGTTCTTGCTGTTTGATTTATGATTGCTATCTGTTTTTAACTTTGTGAATTTATCTGCAGGAAAGCCTTCTTTTACGAAGAAACAAGCTGATCTTTTCTTCCCACCAGATTTTGCTGATGATTTTCCTGTTGCGATGCAGGTAGTAAGATTTAATATTTGTAGACCTACAAATCTACACTGCAGATTATACAGTATCCATGTTAATGACGGTTTTTTTTTTTTCTTCGAATTTCAGATCTCGCACAAGTACAGTTTGATTTATGTAATCACCAAGCTTGGGCTTCTATTTGTTTATGATTTGGAGACAGCTACCGCAGTTTACAGGAATAGAATTAGTCCAGATCCAATCTTTTTGACAGCGGAGGCTTCATCGCTTGGAGGCTTTTACGCAATCAATAGGAGGGGCCAGGTGTTATTGGCTACAGTTAATGAACAAACAATTGTGCCTTTTGTCAGTGGTCAGGTGTGTCCTGCAAATTGGCTATTCTCTATTGATATTAAATAATATTCAAGTTATTGTTTATGAATATATCTGCAAATTTTTGCAGTTGAATAATTTGGAGCTTGCTGTCAATCTTGCCAAAAGAGGAAATCTTCCCGGTGCTGAGAATCTGGTCAGTCTTTTTCTATCTAATATAGAACTCAATGGATTCTTATAACAGATTGTCTTGTAGAGATTTAGTTGTATATATACTTGGTGATAAAATCATAATTTTGTTTGTGCTAATGTTGTAAACACCTCAAGAAGTCGTTGGTTGCCATTGTTACAGTCCTGAGCATTTTGCCTGCTTAAAATGTATAATTTGTTTTTGGCTGCAATTTAGGATGTGTTGGAAAAAAAATTATTGAATTACATGACTGTGCTTATGCTTTTGCACTTGTTAGTTGCCTGGCAGGCAGCTGCCCATTCAGCAGCAGTAGCTCTGCTTCTGGTGCTTGTTATAGATAATTTTTTGTTTCACTGCTTTCTCAATAGAATCTGAGATTGCATGACTTAGGACGCTAAGATTTCTGTTTCTGCATATTACCTCCAATACAGATTTCTTACTGATTATGACCGGTTAACTTAGTCACAATTTGAGTGGATAACTTGTTCCTACATGCTTTTGTTGGATGCTAAAAACTTGTTCTGCTGCATTGATTTATATATATATATATATATTTTTTTTCAGGTTGTCCAGCGATTCCAAGAACTGTTCGCTCAAACAAAGTATAAAGAAGCTGCTGAGCTTGCTGCTGAGTCTCCACAAGGAATCCTCCGTACCCCTGATACTGTTGCGAAATTTCAGGTTTTTATTTTGCTTCCATTGCTACGGATGTGATAAAACTAGTTTATTACGCAAATGCCTTCACAATTTAGTGCCAACTATGAAAGATGCACCAAAACTGTCGGAGATGTATAAGAGGACGTGCCCTTTTGCTACCAGTTGTGATTTGTTTTGAATGGTTCTAAAAGGTGGACTGAGATGCTTGTTTAGAGAGAGGAGACAAAACTTGAAATCGTTATTTTGGTATCAAGTTTTCAAGAAAGTTAGAATTCCCGAATAGACCTAATTGAGATAAAACACTGGACAAGTGACTCGTAAGTGGGAACTGGATCTTTGTTGGCCGTAACGAGAGACAGATTCCCTCTCTCTTCTTGAGGTGAACATTGCTTTTGAGGATATTGAATTATCACGATCGACCTTTGTAATTTTTGTGGTGTCAATACTTTTTGTTGCAGAGTGTTCCTGTGCAAGCTGGACAAACACCGCCTCTGTTACAGTACTTTGGGACACTTTTGACAAGAGGAAAACTGAATGCTTTTGAGTCCTTGGAACTATCACGTCTTGTAGTGAACCAGAACAAGAAGAATTTGTTGGAAAATTGGTTGGCAGAAGACAAGCTGGAATGCAGTGAGGAACTAGGAGATCTTGTGAAGGTTTGTTTTTTAAAATTAATTTTTCTTAATTGTATGTTGCCTTAACAATGCCTTAAAATTGCTATGCCACCTCTTATGGCTACGCTTACAGTTTAATCATGTTTTTACTGTAGACTGTAGACAATGACCTTGCTTTGAAAATATATATCAAAGCCAGAGCAACTCCAAAAGTTGTTGCAGCTTTTGCTGAACGAAGGGAGTTTGACAAAATTCTAATCTACTCGAAGCAGGTGAAGGACCTGTCATTTATCGACCTCTGAATTATATTTGACCCAATGATTCAAGGTGAAACTACATTATCGGATCAAGCTTATTTAGTCTTTTTTGTTGTAGGTTGGATACACACCAGACTATCTGTTCCTGTTGCAAACAATTCTTCGCACAGATCCTCAGGTATGCATAGAATACTGCAAGTATATTTTAGCTGTGGCAGTTTAAGGCATAATCAAACTTTGTAATAGCACAAAAGTTCCAGGCGGGCTTCATTTCAGTAATTTTATTTGTGTCCTTTGGATTCTTGCCTTCCCAAATTATTTCCAACTCCCTCACCCTCCAAGATAATAATTAAAAAAGAAGCATTTTTTTATTTGATAATTGATAAAACTTTGTACTCAAGTGTAGACCAATAATACTGAATAAGTTATGTTCTGTCTTTGGGGATGCAGAGTGCTGTTAATTTTGCACTGATGATGTCTCAAATGGAGGGAGGTTGTCCAGTTGATTACAACACCATTACAGATCTATTTCTTCAGGTTTGTAACTATTTATTTTTTTGAAATAGTAACATTTTGTTCGAGGGACTTTAAGCTTATTTTTTTTCTCCACTTTTTGTGTTAATTGTGTCATCTCCAAGTTATATCGGTGTTGCTATCCTTAAGGAATGCCTTACTAGGCATTGGATATATACACATCTGTTAAATTTTATTTGTTTATTATTTTAATATCTTTGCTATGTAATTGTTGGCATTACAAATTTGTAAAGTATCCCAGATCTTACTTTTTATTTTTATTTCTCTGTACCCCAGAGGAACTTGATCCGTGAGGCAACAGCCTTTCTATTGGATGTCTTGAAGCCAAATCTACCAGAACATGGTTTCCTGCAAACAAAAGTTCTTGAAATCAATTTGGTAACTTTTCCAAATGTAGCTGATGCAATTTTAGCCAATGGAATGTTCAGCCACTATGATCGCCCTCGAATTGCCCAACTTTGTGAAAAAGCTGGTCTTTATGTGCGAGCGTTACAAGTAATGTCTTCTTAAAATCCCTTTTAATTTTATTTTTACTAAATGTATTACGTAAGAAATGGCCTTCACTGAAAAACATTTCACATTGGGTGCAGCATTACACGGAGTTGCCCGATATTAAGCGAGTCATTGTGAATACCCATGCAATTGAGCCACAAGTAAGTGTACTCTTGCTCATCTCTTTTGGTAGAGGATGTTGTAACAATTTTTATTGACTGTTGGATTTTTACAGTCTCTTGTAGAATTTTTCGGGACTCTTTCACGAGAATGGGCATTGGAGTGTATGAAGGACCTTTTATTGGTCAATTTAAGAGGCAACCTTCAGATAATTGTGCAGGTAGGATGTTTTATTTCATTTTGGTCATTTGTCTTGGTAAAACTATTATTTTGTTGCAGTTGTTGAATCTTTCTACTTCTTTTCATTTGCAGGTTGCTAAGGAATATTGTGAGCAGTTGGGTATTGATGCGTGCATAAAGATTTTTGAGCAGTTTAAGTCTTATGAAGGGCTGTACTTTTTCTTGGGATCGTATTTGAGTTCAAGGTAATCTCTTCATTTAAGGAAAAGTTATTTGTTTTTCTTTATTTATTTTTATATATATATATATTTTGGAGGCATTATCTAGCTGTTTTTGTCCAAGTACTCATTTTTTTCCCTTAATCTTATATGGGACAGTGAGGATCCTGATATCCACTTCAAGTACATTGAAGCAGCTGCTAGAACTGGTCAAATCAAAGAGGTCGAACGTGTTACAAGGGAATCGAATTTCTATGACCCCGAGAAAACAAAGAACTTTTTAATGGAAGCTAAGCTCCCAGATGCACGTCCACTGATCAATGTTTGTGATCGTTTTGGATTTGTTCCAGATCTCACACATTACTTGTACTCAAACAACATGCTTCGTTACATTGAAGGTTATGTTCAAAAGGTATTCTTTTCTGCCACATTTAACACTTTTAAGTACCGTATGTTTCACAAATGTACGTAGCCTATTGATATGAGACTTTGATGCCATCTCATAGGTGAACCCTGGGAATGCGCCTTTAGTTGTGGGGCAGCTGCTGGATGACGAGTGTCCTGAAGATTTTATCAAAGGTTTGATTCTCTCTGTTCGTTCATTGCTTCCGGTAGAGCCCCTTGTGGAAGAATGTGAGAAAAGGTAACATTTCTGTCCTTCCATTGTGGTACTTATTCTCATTATTTCAAAAATGATTCTCATGCTTCATTATCTTGTTTTAGGAATCGACTTCGCTTGCTCACTCAATTCTTGGAGCATCTTGTGAGTGAGGGAAGCCAAGATGTACATGTCCACAATGCTCTAGGGAAAATCATCATTGATAGCAACAACAACCCAGAGCACTTCCTTACCACTAACCCATACTATGATTCTCGTGTTGTGGGTAAATATTGTGAGAAACGTGATCCTACCTTGGCTGTTGTTGCTTACCGAAGAGGACAGTGTGATGAAGAACTCATCAATGTGACAAACAAAAATTCATTGTTCAAATTGCAAGCAAGGTTTGGGATATGATTAGTGTTCATTTTTTTTAAAGTATCTATGCCATCATTTTTTTTTGTTAGGACATTCTAATTTGTTTCTTGTTTGCAGATATGTGGTTGAAAGGATGGATGGTGATCTATGGGAGAAAGTTCTTAACCCCGAGAATAGCTATAGAAGACAGCTCATTGATCAAGTTGTGTCTACAGCTTTGCCTGAAAGCAAGAGCCCAGAGCAAGTTTCTGCAGCTGTTAAGGCTTTCATGACTGCTGACTTGCCTCATGAATTAATTGAGCTTCTTGAGAAGATTGTGCTTCAGAACTCTGCTTTCAGCGGAAACTTCAATCTGCAAAACTTGCTTATATTGACAGCCATTAAGGCCGATCCATCTAGAGTTATGGATTACATCAATAGGCTGGATAATTTTGATGGACCTGCAGTGGGAGAAGTAGCTGTGGAAGCCCAACTGTATGAAGAAGCATTTGCAATTTTCAAGAAGTTTAACTTAAACGTACAGGCTGTCAATGTCTTATTGGACAACATTCGAAGCATTGAACGGGCTGTAGAGTTTGCATTCCGTGTTGAAGAAGATGCTGTTTGGAGCCAGGTGGCAAAGGCCCAACTCAAGGAAGGACTAGTGAGTGATGCAATTGAGTCATTTATTCGCGCAGATGATGCTACTCAATTCCTTGATGTTATTCGTGCTGCTGAGGAGGCTAATGTCTACCATGACTTGGTGAGGTACCTTCTGATGGTTAGGCAGAAGGCTAAAGAGCCAAAGGTGGACAGTGAGCTTATTTATGCATATGCAAAGATTGATAGGCTGGCCGACATTGAAGAGTTTATTCTTATGCCAAACGTAGCTAATCTCCAGAATGTGGGTGACCGCTTGTATGATGAAGCCCTTTATGAGGCAGCAAAAATAATATTTGCATTTATATCTAACTGGGCCAAGTTGGCCAGCACGCTTGTGAAGCTAAAACAGTTCCAAGGTGCTGTTGATGCTGCAAGGAAAGCTAACAGTGCAAAGACATGGAAGGAAGTCTGCTTTGCTTGTGTTGATGCAGAGGAGTTCCGCTTGGCTCAAATTTGTGGGCTCAACATTATCGTTCAGGTAAAATCTTGCATCTTTGCAAAATTCTTGTCTTTTGGAAGTCCGATAACATTGACCTTTTCATGGTACTTCTTGAGTTATGGTGCTATGTATGATACACCAAAGCATAAGCTTGTCAAGTTTTCTCTTGTTATGAAAGCCTGTAAGCATATTCAAGCTTATGTGAGTTTTTCATTTGGTTTATGCAGGTTGATGACTTGGAAGAGGTCAGTGAATATTACCAGAACAGAGGATGCTTCAATGAGCTAATATCTCTCATGGAGAGTGGTCTAGGCTTAGAACGTGCACATATGGGCATCTTTACTGAGTTGGGGGTTCTGTATGCTAGATATCGTCCAGAGAAGCTTATGGAGCATATCAAATTGTTCTCGACTCGTCTCAATATTCCCAAACTTATACGAGCTTGTGATGAACAACAACACTGGAAGGAACTTACCTATTTGTACATCCAATATGACGAGTTTGACAATGCAGCCACTACCATTATGAATCATTCTCCTGAAGCATGGGATCACATGCAGTTCAAAGACGTGGCAGTCAAAGTTGCTAATGTGGAGTTATATTATAAGGCTGTGCACTTTTACTTGCAAGAACATCCGGACCTTATTAATGATCTTCTCAATGTGCTTGCACTTCGTGTGGACCATACCCGTGTTGTTGACATTATGCGGAAGGTAAGTTGTTGTGGAATGTCATCTTATTGGACACATGTAACAACTTCTATTGGATATTTTACATCTTTAAGACTAATTCTTTCTTTTTTATCATCTTCCTTTGTTAAAAATCAGGCTGGTCATCTGCGCCTTGTGAAGCCATACATGGTTGCAGTTCAAAGCAACAACGTGTCAGCTGTAAATGAGGCTTTGAATGAGATATATGTTGAAGAGGAAGACTATGATAGGCTACGTGAATCAATTGATATGCATGATAACTTCGACCAGATAGGCCTAGCACAGAAGGTTAAAAACATTTCTTTTATTGAATGGTTCTGTGCTAATGAATCCATTGCATGAGCCTCATTGTTGTGTTTCCGTGCAGATTGAGAAACATGAACTTCTTGAAATGAGACGTGTTGCTGCTTATATATACAAAAAGGCTGGCCGATGGAAGCAGTCTATTGCATTGTCAAAGAAGGACAACCTCTACAAAGATGCCATGGAGACAGCCTCCCAATCTGGTGATCGTGAACTTGCTGAGGAATTGCTTGTATATTTCATTGAGCAGGTACTTATTTCAGTTCAATTTCACTAAATGAAACACTCAAGGCATATCCTTACAGTGTAAAGGCTGCAAATAATTGATTCGATGACTTGTACTAATATATCTTGTTTTGCTTACAGGGAAAGAAGGAGTGCTTTGCGTCATGTCTCTTTGTTTGCTACGATTTGATGCGGGTGGATGTTGCTCTCGAGCTTGCATGGATGAACAATATGATTGACTTTGCTTTTCCGTATCTGTTGCAGGTAACTAACTTTTTATTCGTTTATTTTTATTTTTTCCAGGTTGCCGTCAGGGTTAGGGCAGGGGAAGTTAAGTGGGTGGTTTTGTTTCTGTCTGTTGGTTTCAGTCATTTCCCTTTTCTAAGTTGGAGCTGTCTTTTGTGCGCTAAATGTTATATGGTTACATGTCTGAATTTTTTGCTTTAATGCTTTGAGGGTTCTAGATGAAGCCTGGATGTGTCATATTTTAAATTATGTATTTACTTAATCTTTCCGTCTGCTTTTGCAGTTTATCCGTGAGTACACAGGCAAAGTTGATGAACTTGTGAAGGACAGAATTGAAGCTCTGAATGAGGTCAAGGCCAAAGAAAAGGAAGAGAAGGAGGTCATTGCACAGCAGGTAATCACTTTGAATCAATCTGCTTCTGTTTTATCCAATTTATTTGTGTCCGTGTAGTATTATTGTTGATCTCCTCGGCTACTTGTGTTTTCCTTCGTTCATGAAATCTTTTCTGCTGCTGCAGAACATGTATGCTCAGTTGTTGCCTCTTGCTTTGCCTGCCCCACCAATGCCGGGAATGGGAGGAGGGCCGGGAATGGGTGGAGGTTTTGCACCGCCACCTCCTATGGGCGGAATGGGGATGCCACCAATGCCACCCTTTGGCATGCCACCAATGGGCAGCAGCTACTGAGATGTGGCAGAGTATTCATTTTGCAGATCCACTTTGAAGCCCTGTGTTTCTAGGTGTTAGAGCAACCTAGGAGATACTACTTCTAACTTAATTATGTGCCATTTCTGTTGTTCTGTGTCTTTGATGGGTTGAAAGGTGCAGTCCAAATAATTCTTTTTTGTTCGCAATAGGGGTGTGTTGATATGTTATGTAATATTCTTTTGGTATGAGAGGCATTTTTTTTTTTGGCTGCTTGTGAGAGCTAGCTTTGAGATTTTCTCCACTGTACTATTTCCTCCTTTTTTCCAGAACTACCCGGAGTATAATTTGAAACACAACATGCCGATCGCATTGTTGTGGTTTGTTTCCATAGTTCCTATAATTTTATACACTGCTTGATTGCCTTTAATTCGTCTACGTAGAAGTTGCTTGTTTTGTTTGTTTTCTCTATTTGTTCAGCTCGTCCTATCTTTTTTGTTTTTTTGTTTCTAAAATTTTGAGTATAATTCTCTGTTTGTTTCTTGGGTATGAGATTTATTGTTCAATTTTTTGAAGGGATTTATTATTCACAATTTTTTGAAGGGATTTATTATTCACATTTGCATGTATGGTGATTGGTGATGGAACTGACTCTTTTTTTTTTTTTAATGTAAATAAAGGCGATGAAGTAAAGGTCAAACAGAAAACAAAGTATAAAATTTCAAGGATAGCAGTTTAATGCTACTTTCAGAAGCCATTTAAGCACAAAGACAGAAAACTCCAACGAAATAAAAGGGGCTAGATAGCAAAAAAGGATGGTGACCTCATGGCGACAGCAACAACCTGTACATAAGCGAGGGTATGAGCTCCGAGAGAAACAGGACAGACAATAAACTGAAAAGGAAAGTCCTAGAAGTATTCTCGAAGTTCAAAATACCAAATTTTCTCTAGGTTTAAACTGATAAAAAGCACCCTCTTTAGTTTTTTAAAAGAAATGAAAACAATATATGTTTGGTCTCAAGGAGGTTTGCGGGGCCAGAGTCTCCCGTTGCCTTCGGGCTGGCCTCCAAACTTCCGGCCCCATGTGGGACTATCGAAGTGCAGCAATGAAAGGAGATCTGGGTTTCGGCTTGTGCATTGGCGCATTGGTGGTTGTTTCTAGCTGTGTCTGATTTCTGGCGACCCTAAGGCTCTTTGCGTATGGCTGTGCGATTACTAGAGGAGGTGGAGGAGTGACCTCTCTTCTCAAAATGGTAGTGTCTAGAAGCCCGGCTTCTCTATTCGGGCTTTCTGAGGTCTGGTTTATGAGGACGACGCTCTCCATTCAGCTTGCCGACGGTGCTACGACTTTTGTGCCCTTTATTGATGGTCGTCGGTTTGTCTCCAAATTGCTCGTCAATGTTTCTTTGATCCTACCCATTTGATTTAGTTTATGTTTGTCAAATAAATATGATAATTTTTTTCACCAATTAAGCTTAGGTTGTTGTTTTGTTAGTTTTTGCTTGAAATAACGGAGGTGGTTTTCCTACCTTTCAGTGTTGTTTGTTTTTATAACCTGAATGTCATCGTCGTTGTGATGGGCCTAAGTGCTTTTAGCCTCTTGATCTTGATGGATTGGAGTAGCCCACCATCTACAGTAGTGTATCTGAAAGAGCCTTTTATGTGCTTGATTCATTGCATGCCTTTTTTTGTTTCCTCTTGTTTGAACTTGGTATATGTATTACTCCCTTGAGCATTTCAATCGAACCACTGGTTTTAATCAATGGTCGGAGTTGAGTTGCTATATGCGTTATGGTCTTTCGTGTCTAGTTTAGTGTTTATATTTCTCTAATTTAGAATACAATTATCATTTTATTTTAAAAAATAGAAAATATTAATTTGATTAGTCAAATTCTTGAAAACGTTGGACCCTCAATAATCAATATTTAAGTATTTTTTTTGGTTTAAAAAAAAAGCAAAAATATTTTAGAACTAAACAAATTTCAAAAATGTAAAACCAAAAAAAAAAAAAGAAAAAAAAAGAAAGCCTTTGTTTACCCGCTCAATTCACCAATCTACTCAGACAATCCTATCCTCACCCATATTGGACCTACTCTGGAGTCTAATCTTTCTTCATATTTTCTCTCTCTCTCATTTTCTTTTTTTTTTTTTTTAGTTTCAAGCTTAATTTTATTTAATTCTTTTCAATAGTTATGCTAAACTCTTGTTTTAAATCTATTTCTAATTTTTTTAAAATTTTAAATTATTTATAAATTCTTTTAGAAATACTTAAATGCTTATTAGTGTGAGCAGCGTTTATAAATTCTTTTAAGGCTTATTAGTGCGGGTAGCGTTTACATGTTCGAGACTTGACTAATCTAAGGATGTTTTTTAAGTCTTTTAAAAACTTACGGACACCTTTTGATGTGTAAAACTAGAGAATATTTGTGGTGTTTTAAATAAACTTATAGATATATTTAGAATTTTCTCAACTGATAGGGTATTTTAAAAAGCGATTGAAATTTAAAATATTGATTTAAAAATTATAATATGTAAGAGTTTTACACAGTTTGTTGAAATAGTTTCTAGGACATGACAAACAAAGGCTGAAAATGTGACACGAAAATGTGAACGACAATAACCAGGACAGGGACATGTTGCTTCCGAACTTAATACGACAACAATGAGGGAACGATAACAATACATTAAAACATGGAAACGGTAACAATAAAAGAAGCAAATTATTTGTAAAAATGAACATGATAAATGTAAAACTCCTAAGAACTAAAAAATGGGGGAATTGATGTAAGAGAAACAAAAAATCGATATCCATGGGTCCCAACGTTGACATCCATGTCTAAGGTAGGGTTTGCAAGAGGTTAGGTTGGGACACGTATGCTTTCTCATCTCTATACTTTACCACTCTTTTGTCTCTTACGTCTAATTTAAGGAGGGATTAGAGTTAGAGAATCTCTAATCTATTAAGAGTCAAAAATCGTTATAATGTTATCAAACTCGAATCAAATTTTATTAAATAAATTGTAAAATTTAGTAACATAATCACTACTGTTTATAAAAATAAACCAAAAACAAAATCCAAACTCCGTCAATCCGAATAATTTTATAAAACAAGCCAAGACATTACAACATCAAGAATATCTTTTTTTTTTCTTTGCATATTCTCTTCGTACCTCCACACCAGCTCCATTATTTGATTCTTCTTAAGCATCATAATTCTTCTCTCTCTTTTTTTGAAAGGGCATCATTATTCTTTCACATTATTGTTTTTAACTCAGTTTTCATTTTTCTTTTTAATAGTTTCCAATTTTCCTTTTCTTTGTAATAATTCATCTTATAATATATGTCAATTGTAACACTAAGCTGACGGCAGTAACATATAGTTTTTAACATATAACTTCAAAATACCATAACATTTCAATTTCAACTCTGATTGAAAGATTTTTTTTTTCTATGTATTCAGAGTGAAGATATAAAGAAATAACCATTTATATAACCCATGAAAGTCTATCATGGACGCTAAGATCTGTAAGATCGCAGCAACACATATTCGGTTGGTTTTGAATTTTTTATCTTTTATACCTTCATAAAAACTAAGTTTTAAAATGTCATAATTTCTTTGTTTAAACTTTGATTGAGATAATTCTTGTTTCAATTTGTTTGGAAAGAAGAGAGAAACAAAACCTATCCATATAGCCTACAAATAGACATTGACGTTTTGTAAGATTTATTTAAAAACAATAAAGTTTTTCTAATGTCTCTTTTCAACACTCTCTCTACAATGCAAAATCAAATTTTATTCCTAGTTTGAATTACGATTTATCTATGCATCTAAAAGACGGTTTGGATAGCAATTTCTTCAACTCAATTGATTTTTCTTTTTTATTTTTAAAATCAAATAGTCTGAATTGAAAGAATTTGGAGCTTTGAACCGAAACGATCATCCAATATTTGGATTTCATCCCCTCCAAATTCATAAATACAATTCATTTTGCACAGTCCAAATTATTCCCCTATTTTGGATTTTTTTTTTTCATTTTTCATATATATTCCCCCCTAAATTTATGTTTTCAATACGTATCGAAATACAAATTGAGTTGTATTCCTTGTTTAGAATTATATTTTTAGTTGCATATCCAAACTTCAATTCAAATTTCAATTTAAACCATACCTTTCAAATTTATTTAAACAAAAGTGTCCAAATTGCCACTTTAATGCTTTTAATAAATCTTACAAAACGTTATTATGCATGACAAATTCTTATGAGCTACATGGATGGGGAGTTTTTCCCTTCTTTTTGCTCCAAATATTTAGGAAGAAAAATAGTCTTAATCGAAGTTGAAATGAAATGAAGAAGATCAATTCTTATAAAGTAGAAAATAGAGAAAAATAACATAAAATAACCAAATATGTGATATGCAATCTTATAAAACTCAATGTCTATAGCAGATTTTCATAAGCTACATGAATGAGGATTTGTTCCTGTCTTCACTTTGAACACATAGGAAGAAAGATCGTTTCCATTGGAGAAATGAAAAACTTATGCTATTTTGAAGCTTAAGTTTTATAATGGTAAACCATGGAGACAAAAAACAAAAAGCAATCGAATATGTGTTACTTGGTTGAAAACTACATGTTACTGCCCTTCAACTACGTGTTATTGTCCAAACGATAGCCAATTTACCACTAAAATAAGTTTCATATCAAGCGAAAACCGCTTCACGAATATAGGCTGTTGATGTCAATCTAGATGCTAGTAAAAGACCGAAGTTTGGAAACTTTAAATGTGACATCCAAGAATTTATAGTGCATTATATATGCAATACTTAACGATTATATTAAGCAAAATACATGTCACAAGAATTATTATTTAATCCGATTTTATGATAAATTTTATAAAAGTAAAAATGAGATTTCTAAGGGTAAAAATCATGCTATTGTCTTATACAAGAAATGAAGGATACAAAAATAAACAGGAACGCTTAATTGTTGTAAAGTTTATTATAACAAATGTTAAAACAAAAATACAGTTTAACAAAAATATTGTATAAAAATATGAAAAACTATATAGTAGTAAAATATGCAATGTAAATAATTACACCAATGAAGTTACGCAACATGAAAATTATACTGTAAATGTAATGCAGTGTAAGGAATTACACTAATAAAGTTACGCAGTATGAAAATTATACTGCAAAAGTAATGCATTGTAGGAATTGGACTGCATGAATTTAAGCAGCATAGGAAAAATACAGTGTGGAGGATGTGGATCAATATAGAAGGTTGTGGGACCTCATAAACAGTATAGAAAAAAATACCGACAGTATGATAAATACAACAGTAGTGTAGCAAAAACAGAATATAGTGTAAATTTACACTGTAGAAAAAGGTTGTAGGATCCACCATGGGACACCCAAATGGAGGACAAAAAAGCCACATCTTCCCTCCTTTAGTGCATCATATTTGGGCCTTGTTTTTGGACAAGAATCGTTTCATTTTAGTCCTTGTGATGTCTATCATAAAGTTTAGGTGTCCATTTGGGAAAAAAAAAAAGATGTCACTTTGCACTCTTCATTTTCATGCAAACAAAGAACCAAAACAAGCCATTTTCTCCCTCCAAAAACTGGCAACCTCTATTGCATTTTCTCAAACATTTTCTAAAAAACACAACTTCCAATCAAGTTCTAAAGTAAGTTCAAGCATGTTAGAGCAAGGATAAGCAATTTTGGAGGTAAAAACTTAAGTTTTACTCTATATGTTCTAGTGTTTTTGCTTGAGTATTTAGTGGGATTTTCATGGGTTGTCATGAATATTGATAAGAAGGATTGAGAGAGTTTCAAGCATCAAAGAGGAGGTGCAATGCTTGAGAAATTTCTTGGTAAAATCCCAACCCTAGCTTTGAAAATTTGTGGTTTTTCTATAAGTTTTGTTTATGTTTAGACTATGGCATGTACTAAGGACACTATGACATGATTATTTAGTGTTTTTAATATGTGATATATGTATGATGGTGATGGAGCATGGCTTAAAACTAGGATTTAAGGTTTTAAGGGCAAAGTTTCACAAACTTTGATTTTAAGCAAAGTTTAGATAGTTTTTAAGAAAATGAAATTTTGACATGCATAGAGGATGATTCACTTTTTGAGTTACATGAAATTTGTCCAAAACAATGAGATTAGCAACTTTCGTGAGTACAGTTTTGTGAAATTTTGAAAGGACTAAATTGAAAAGATTATTTCAAACTCGGCAAATTTAAAAATCAACCAAAAAGCCGACCGCACAATTCGAATTTCAGGAAAGTTAATATATGAAAATTGTAGATATCATAGAAACTACTAAGGAATGTGAACAGTTCGCGAAAATTCCACTCAGTTGATGAGACATGAATTTTATGAAATCTAATCACAAAATTTCAAAACAGTTAAATAAGGAAAATGTTTTGAAATTGTTTGAATTGAGCTAAGAATATTTTGTAAAGCTTAATCCTTGTTAAAAACTGAACATTTTGGCATAGAATAGTCATTTTTGGTCCCAGAGGCAAAAATGTCAAGATTTGTGTTTTGGGTCAAAATTGTAAAACCGACAGGAACAAAAAATTTTCAATAAATATAAGTGGCTGCCTATACAGTTATGGGCTGGACATAAATCTATGTTTAGAAGCCTAAAAGAAATTTGGAAATTTCCTAAAGAATGTATGATAAGGGCAAAAAAATCAAGATTTTCATAAGTGGTTCAAAATTGTAAAGTTTTGTTGCTAAAAGGGATTTTTCTGCGAAAATGAAACCCAAGTTGTTGTTGTTGTTGTTTTTTTTTTCTTTTTTCTTTTTGCATTGTTACAAATAGTAAGAAATGGAAGTTAATTTTTTAGCAGGTTCATAATGTTTTCTAGGACCCGTCAAGGGTAAAATAGTCATTTTTTGTAAACGGCTAAAACTGGACCCTAAAACGTCTGATTTAAGAAAAGGCCTCTAAGCGAGAATTTGTCTACAATCTGTAAGTAATGGAATGGTGAATTAAAATGAGAAGTTTAGTTAAGTAATGTTTGAGTTATGTAACTTAAGAAAGACCTATTAAAGGTAAAACCGTCATTTTTAAGAAAATCACTAAAATGGACCCAACTCAAGCTTTCTAAATTAAAGAAATACCCTTAGATAGAAAACGGTCCATATCATATTAAGTAACGAAACAGTTCAGTGAGGCGGGGAATTTGCCTAAGAAACATTTAAGATAAGTTACAAAGAAGCAAACTGATATGTAATGAGACAAGGGATTAAGAATGAATGGTTAATGTTTAAGTTGTTTTATAGGTCAAGAAGGTTGGTAATAAGAAAAGTTAGCTAATAAATCAGGTGTCATTTGAGCAAGACACAAAACCAACTGACAAACGAAAAGGATAAAGTGAGAACATTAGAGCTATGAGCAGGTAAGTTCCAAACCTCACCTATGGTATGAAGAAAATGGTTTTCAAATGCTCTATAAATGTTTGAAATGTATTGCATTTTTTATGCAAAATGTTTTAATATATTAATTATGATTTGCAATGTTTATACAACTGCTATATGTTATAGACATTAAGATATGTCATGCATAATATTCTCTAAGATTACAAGATCGGTAATCTAAACCCACATGTTAAAGATAAGTAAGTATCTACTTGCCTCCTTGATATAAGGTTTGCAAGTTATATTAAAGTCATGACCTTGTTGTTCAAGAGTCTTAAGTCTTCCACGAGGAAGCATTATGCTCTCATAATTGATGATGTTGACACGATCACTTAAGTTCATATGATAAAAAAAGTTAAGAATGATGATAAGAAGTTCAAGAAAGTTAAGAATGATGATAAGATATTCATAAAAGAGCATACATGGAATTATGCATTATGTTATTGCTTGTATTCCTTTCAGAAATGTTTTCTTTACAAGTAATGTTTACGTGAAACATGTTACAAGAAATGTTTTATGATGAAAAACGTTTTACGGAAAATGTTTATAAGAAATGATTTAGGAACAAAGTTTTATGAGAGAAGTTTTATGAACGATGTTTTTATGTTTTATGAGATTTGTTTAGACTTAATGAGTGTAAATTCATTATAAGTTCCTTTATGTTATAGGTAGTTGTATGGAAGACTAGTAACACTAGTTGACAACCTCGGTGTTACGGTGACATGTGCAATGATTATGTATGGATACAACTATAAAAGTTTTTTGCTGCGTTAAGAAAAAGTTTTAACCGTTTGAAAATCATTTTAAAAGTTTTAAGAAGGTAAATGTTTAAAGAAATGTTTACAAGTAACGTGTTATGAAAACATTTTAAAAGATTTATTTTACTAAATGATTTGAATAATTATAAAGTTAAGTAATAAGTTATGTCTCAAGTTTATGTTGTAACAGATATAGCAAATGATATATGTATGTTTAAAAAAATTACTTAGTATTTTCTTACTAGTATGTAAGAAACAAGCTAAGAAATTACATTTAAAAAGCTAAGTAATGACCTGAAATAGGTAGGTCGTTATACTAAAAAGACACTGATAACTATAGAAAGGCCCTATATAAATGTGTGTGTGTATAAAAAAATAAAAGTATATATAATTGGGTCAGTGGAGAGGTTGGGGGAGCTTTTCCCAACCTCACCCCCACCCTTGCCTCATCCCTAGCACTAGAATTAATTTTAGCCCCTATACTTGCCCCTACCTCTATATTCTCTATCACCCACCCTAATAGGGATAGGTACCTGCTATACTCGTACCTGTAAGTATAAAGATGTCATCACTAATCTAAAGGTCCTACTCTTAGAGAGTCAAACATATGAGAAATTCACCATAAGTCAAAGTGAACATATGAGAAATTCACCATAAGTCAAAGTGAACAGTAAAGAAGAAAAAAGAGAGAAAGAGGCATAAGTCAAAAAAATAATAAATAAAAATCATAAGACACCTTTTTTGATTGAAAAATGGGGGGTAGTTTTTACAAATATATATATTTCTAATTATTTAATCTCACAAATGATTCCTAAATTATGTTTTGGGTCCCACATTAATCTGTAAATTTTAAAATATCTTAAAATCTATCCATGATCTATCAATATGTTTTAGTTTAGTTCTTTTTGATCTTTTGAGTGTTATAAACAAAATAGAATATGCATGTGATACTAACATAAAATAATGAGTTATTAACACTAATGATCCCTAAACTTTAGGGTCTCTCTCACTTTACCTTTTGAACTTTAAAAATCATTATTTTACACCCTTAAATTTTCAAAACTCCTCACTTTACCCCTTGAATTTATAAATCACCATTTGCCATTGTTTCAAAGCTCCTCATTTTGTCTCATATTTTCAAATTTTTTGTAAAATAGACATAATTAAGCCCATGTAATTTGTATATGGGTTACTTATAAGGAAAAAAATGAGATTTTATCGCTCGTAAGTTTTGTTTGATCATGTTTACACTTATTTAATTTTTTTTTTATCTATACTCATTTAAGAAAGGTCTGTATGCATATTTGATCTCAATATTGTTTGTTGAATTTTTCATCTTTAATTTAGAACTCATTTTATTTAGTATTCAAATTCTGATATCGTCAAGCAATATCAACTTAATAAATGATTTATGTATTAAAAATGAGAAAAAATGTGTAAATAAACCATTCTTAAACAAGAATTTCGATAAAAAAACAAAGGCGTCAAGTGAGAGTATAATCGTGAAACAAAACTTAAGAGTGATAAAATCCCATTTGCTATTACAAATGACCCATGTGCGAATCACGTGGATTTAATTCCTTCCATTTGAACGGAAAATCAAAAATTTACAAGACAAAGTAAAAAGTTTTAAAAGTTTATAGGCAAAATGGTGATTTTTAAAATTCAAAGACAAAGTGAGGAGTTTTGAAAGTTCAATGGGTAAAATAGTGATTTTAAAGTTCACGGAGCAAAGTAAGGAAGACCCTAAAGTTTAGAGGTTATTAGTATTAATAACTCTAAAATAATATTTTGCTAATTAAACATAGAGTATGCATGTGATTTTGACACAAAAACATAAAATAATACTTTGCTAATTTACAGTCGTTCATATCTTGTTATGGCTTTAAGACTCAACTGATGAAAAGGATGAAAACTGAAACAAACTAATAAATGATGGATGAAGTTTAAAGATTTTAAAAGTAATAGACTAAAGTAAGATTGACAACATAAATTGTGAATCTTTTGTGAAATTGATCCTAAGTTTTAATTCTTTGCATTAGTATCACCTCATCTTTGAAGGGACTAAATTGGAAGAAACATTAGGGTCGCTAATAATTTGAAGTTCAATGAGTAGAATGAAAAATTGGGAAAAGGAGGGAAATAACACAATTGGAAAAAGGTAATAGAAATTAATAGCAAAATTTTGAGGAAAGAAATTTTATAACATATTTTTTATCTCAAATTTCAAGAATTCCCAAAATACCCTTGCATCTCTATCCGACCCGACAATGGTTTCTCTACAACGAGCAGTGACACCTAGTTCTTCATCAGGCGGTGACATCTTCCCCTCTCTCGGCCTTGTCACGCTCATCGCATCACCTACAATGAAGCTCTGTCAAGTTCAAAATCATTGTGGCTGTATGTTGATACTCGGGGCTTGTTGTGACATCACACAGTCTCGTCCTCAAACGCTATCGCCGTCACATCACCTGTAAATAAGCTTCATCTATTTGAAACCATGGTTTGCGAAGGAGAAATAATTAGAACCATTAATCGACGCTGTTGTGAAGTCGTGGGATTGCTAAGCTTTGAGCTCAAGATGGCGTGTCTTGTCACATCGACACCATCGCAAAGGAACAGCAAAGCTTGTCGTATTGATGCCTTCTCGAAGCCATGAGCAGCACCACATCTAAGGAGAAAGAGAGGAGGAAAGCAAAGAGCTAGAGAGGAATAGATAGAATGGTTGTTAGGGTTAGGGTAAAAAAATTGGGGCTTAGGATTGGGAAATTTGGGGTTGATTAAATTTGGCTAAAATTAGAAAACCATACACTTTAAACTTATAAAAAACTTAAAAATTATTACTTACTAAGAAGTTAATTAAATGTGCTAATTACTTTCTTTAGTTTTGAAAATTTATTATTTCTTACTATCTTAAAAAAAATGTAGTTAGGATAAAAATATAATTATTTAAAATATTTCTTTCACATAAAAATTACATTTTGACCCCTCACTTTTTAAAAAATTATAATTTGACCCTAAATTGTATAAATTTTTACAAATAGGTCTTTGAAATTTTTCACAATGTACAATGGTTTTCTCTAATCCTATGCTTGAGCAAGGGATTGTCTAATCATCTTCCAAAAGGATACAAGTGTAGACTTGATAAAAGCTTATCTAATTCAGTCCTTTGAAGTTTTTTATCAAACAAAGTAAAATTTAATTCAATCTAATTCTCTCTAATCCTAAGTACCATACATGACCTTAACTAGAAAATGACAAATGTCCTAGTTTACTAATATAAGGTATCTTTCTTTCTTGTTTTGTTTTGTTGTGTTTTTTTTTTTTAAAAAAAAAAAAACCTAAGGTTTGAGAGAATCTAATGTGTTCAACTAAATAATATATATCATTAATAGGGTGTTTGGCTAACGGTAGGAACCATTGATGAGAACTAATTTTACTGTAGCATGTGAGAGTTTTACACTGTAGTAACTTCTTTTTAATTTTTAATTTTTAATTTTTTTATTTTTTATACCGTAGCATGTGAGAGCCACTGTTTATAACTAAGTTTGTGGTTTACACCACCCTTAAAGCTCAGCGGCATCAAGCGACTCCATTGTAGCACATTGGTTAGTATCTAAAGTTGATATCCAGGGTAGCAGAAATTATAATTTTTGCTTTAATTTTTAATTTTTAATTTAAAGAAAGATATAAGGTGTCAGTTTAAATTATTTTTTCAGACACCCTAATAAGCAGTAAAGAAAGATATACTTTTTATACATGAGAACCCATCGATTATATATTTACTTCATTTTTTTTTTCCCGGGAATTACATTACAAAATTTGTTTTTTTTAAGGTGAACAAGATTGTAATTTATAGAGTTAGTCCTTTAAACTCTTAAAAGTTAGTGCTTGAAGGGAGATTTACATTGTTTTAGATAAAGGGCGATTTACATGTTAATAATATATGGAAAACATAATCCCTAAAAAATGAGTTTTTTCTTTTCTTTTCTTTTCTATTTTTTTATGAGAGACATTAAAGAATTTTTTGGTTTTTTTAAGTGAACAACATTATAGAGTTTTCTAGGGGGGACTTACTTCCAAAAAAATGATACTAGATAATCTAATTATTACGATGAAATTTATATTATTGTTTTTCTATTATGTTATTTACTATAATTTTTCAAAAAAAAAAAAGAAGAGAAAATAAAAAGCATTTCTACATTAAATCCTTTTTATAATAGATCTTTAACCTCTTTTCTTTTTTTATAATTAGTTCTTATAGTCAATTTTGTCTGGTAAATAGTCCTTGAACACATAAAATGTCTCATAAATGGTTTTATGTTAAATTTTGGTTAACTTTGTCTCATAAAAGGTTTCCCAACTATTTTCTTTCTCTAAAAATAGTCCTTATATCAGTTTACAATTTTATAAACACCTCTTTATGGTATTATACCTATTTTAATCCTCTTATGCTGCACTAATTTGTCCCTTTAGTTTTTTTTATATATTTTTTGTTAAAAAATAAAATTTATATACAAAATCAAAATTACAAACAAATTTATTATAAACCAAACTTTTTTAAACAAATGAAAAACGTTGAAACCCATTAATTCGCATTTGTTCACTGGAATCTATAATGTTGAGGCATTTTTATCCATTAACTGGATTGTATTAGCTATTATATTACAATTACAATAGATTTTCAAATTTGGAATCTCATTTGCTTAATTGAACGTTTTGGATATTAACTGCTACATACCATAAGTTGAAAATACACAAAAAACAAAAATAAAAATCAGAATAAACTATCCATTATTTATATCTCAATTCTTTATATATTTGCTTTCTTCTATGTGAAAAAACACCAAATATCTCCGCTGATTAATGTTATTAGTAAAAAAAAAAAAAAAAAAAAAGAAGGGTTGTGATTTATAGCGTTCATGTTTGCTGTCTTTCTTACATGGTGGTTGCCTTGCGAAAAAGAGGGCATGTTATATCTACTTTTAATTCAAATTAATATTCTGGCAGATTTACAAAATATAAGTTTATTGTGGTTCTAACTTATTTTTTTGATCCAAGCCAATTAAAAAGGGTTCTAATTGAGTTCTTAAATAAGGGTTAAATTTTACAATTTTTAATATAACAAATTTTAGAATAAAAAGGTAATTTAGAGACATTTTATAAGACAAAATTAAATAAAATTTAACAAAAAGAGTATTTACTAACATATATATATATATATATATTGAGTTTTGGACTATTTACCGTACAAAATTAACAAGAAGAACTCGTTTTACAGAGAAAAAAAAACTCAGTAACTATAGATGTATTTATCTCTAAAAAGGTTTCTTAAAAATAGTTGAAACCAATACTTTTTAACTATAAAAATATAAACCACTCATGTAAGCAGTAAAAAAAATATTGGTGTAAAGCTGTTTTCAAACCCATGCAATAAAAAGTCACCGTAGAAAGCAGTTTGGTTTAAAATATAACCCTGAATGTAAAAAACCCCCTTGCTTGGACGGGGTCTTGAGTTTATTCCACATTCGGAATCTCGCCTTATTCCCGTCCGGAGACCAAGCCTTCATTGCTGCAAAGCTCCATACTTGTCGTCTACGCCATTGACGATTGATTATCCTCGTCGCGTCAAATCCTCGCGACTCCGATTCGATCCAAAATCCTTGCTTCAATGGCGAATGGAATCGTTCTTTTGGCTTTGATTTCTGCTACATTAGCCCTGGTTCTTCGATTCGTTTCGCACGTAATCAATGGCAGAAGGAGCAGAAAACGAGCCGTGGGGTTCTTCCACCCCTACACCAATGACGGCGGCGGAGGAGAGAGGGTTCTCTGGTGCGCCGTCAAGGCGATTCAGGAGGAAAGCCCAGACCTTGACTGCGTCGTCTACACCGGCGACCACGACGCCTCGCCTCAGAGCTTGATGGCTCGAGCCCTTGACCGATTCGGAGTTAAACTCATTCATCCACCTAAGGTAATTAGTTACATTTGAATGGTTCTCCAAGGAAATTCTTTGATTATTGTTTTTCTTAATTGAATTAATACGTGTGATTCTAGTTTTTTTAATCAAATTTTAACTGTTCTTAATAGTTGTTATTATGCAAATTTGAGGTTTTTAAACAGATAATTAGCTCTTAAATCCAGTAAGAAACGGTGAACCCTGTAAAAAATGTGATCTGAGAACATGTTGCTGCTTTCAAACTCATAAAGGAGAAAAAAATTTGCGAGAATGTAGAATTTATATTTGCATTTTAAAATTTGTGGTACTAAAATTGGTTTAGTTTAGGATGGATTTCCTTTTCCTCGGTTGATCAGCTCAATTTGAAGCAATGGGGATTTTTCCACTTTGATATTTAGAAACCATAATGACAATATTTTTTGGTTGAGATTCTTTAAATAGTTTGGAATTTTTCTGTCTTTGGTGATGTTATCGGTGTTTCAAGATGATAAATGAGTGACTGATCCGTTCAAAATTAGGCAAACTAATCATTTTCTTATTTGTATGTTTGATATTTTAACTCAGGTGGTCTATTTGTACAAAAGGAAGTGGGTCGAAGAGACTACTTATCCTCGGTTCACCATGATTGGGCAAAGCCTTGGTTCTGTATACCTCTCATGGGAAGCTTTGTGCAGTTTCACTCCTTTCTATTATTTTGATACTAGTGGGTATGCTTTTACATACCCACTTGCCCGGATATTTGGATGCAAAGTTATCTGCTATGCTCATTATCCAACGATCAGTTTAGACATGCTATCGCGTGTTCGTGATCGAAGTTCTATGTACAATAATGATGCCTTGATTGCTCGAAGGTTTGTTTTGAGTCCTTAGATTCTTATGAACGCTCTGTTCTTGTTGTACCAAATGTTTGGTCTTCATGTTGAAGATATGTGATGTTGGACTATTAACTACTGATATCAATTCCTTTATTTCTCAAAGGTTTGATTTATAACTGTTAGATTGGTGGTGCATGTTTTTGTGATTCTTGCACAAGTTTTTTGGTCAAACACGTTGAATATGATTTTGGGAACCTCATAATAAATCTTGTCCTATCCATTTACCACGGACTGTCTGCTATTTGCTCGGCTGTCATGGGTGGTCAGGACTAGGTATTTGCATTTCTTTAAGCAGATCTTCATGGATGTTAGCTTGAGGATTTTCAGTAGCATTGAGAAACTTTGCCTTACGTTGTTTGCTTTAATGTGAAACCTCATAAATCTTCTCTTGTGGCAGCGTTTGGCTATCAAGGATCAAAATCATCTATTACACTTTATTCAGCTGGATGTATGGATTTGTTGGATCTTGTGCCCATCTTGCTATGGTCAACTCTTCATGGACTCGGTCTCACATTGAGAAGCTTTGGAAGATCGCAGATCGGACGAAGCGAGTCTATCCTCCTTGTGATACCTCTGGTCTTCAGGTTTATAATCTTTTATTTCTACTTTGTATATAAAATTTTGTGCATGATTTGATGGGAGCTGTATAGCAAGACCTTATGGAATTATTTGTACCGGTAATGTAATCAAGCCAAAATTTCCCATCTCTTATCAGTCACCTTCCTATATGCGCTTCAACCCAATACTTTTTGTCTGTTGGTGGCATATTGCGTTATGATGACCATGCTTTTCCTATCTTTACTTCTTGAACATTTATCTTGATGTTTGTAGCGAATAATTACTTGTGAGTTTTTAACTAGCATCTGCTGAAACAGGTACTTCCTTTAGAAAGGCCAGTTAAGCCCCCCAAGATTATATCTGTTGCTCAATTTCGTCCAGAAAAGGTGGGCAAAAAAACATTATGAGCGGAAGGTACTAAATTTTTTGGCCGCCCATTGCCAAGGCCTTTTCCTTGTTATCACAAACCCTTTGCAACTTGATTCTTCTGTCCCAGGCGCACAATCTCCAACTTGAGGCCTTCTCAGTTGCATTAGGAAGACTAGATGCAAACTTGCCAAGACCTAAGCTCCAGTTTGTTGGCAGTTGTCGGAATAAATCAGACGAGGAAAGACTACAAAATTTGCAGAATAGAGCAGTTGAACTAAAGGTGGACTCAGATGTGGAATTCCATAAAAATCTGACATACAGGTCTGTACCTGAGACTTATTTGCAGCATGTTTTAGTCTTCGTTAAATGGTTGGGCAGGAAAAAATCGAGAACCTCTTGATGTTTAACTTTGATGTGGAAAGCCATGAGAAACAACGTGAATCTGGAGCTTATTTAATGGGCTCCCATAAGAAAAGCTTTTTTAATGGGCTCCCATAAGAAATTAAGTAATGAATGAATTTACCTCTTTGAAATTTTATTGCTTATGGCTTTGTTCCCTCATTTGTTGAGGCCCAAAAAAAAAAAAAAATCTTAACTACTGAGAATCGCACAGCATGTAGCTGTTGAAACTTGAAAGAGACGAATTCAAATTTAATGCGAGATTGTAATGTTCTAGCTCTCTCTTCTATTTGACTTCCCCCAATTGTGATTTTGGTGCTCTTAGTATCAGTTAATTTTGACATCTTCAGGGATCTGGTGAAACTTTTGGGAGATGCCATAGCCGGGATCCATTCCATGACCGATGAACACTTTGGCATTAGCGTAGTAGAGTATATGGCTGCTGGCGCCGTCCCAATTGGTAAGCACAACAAGAAAGTTATTATTCATTCTTCCTCATTCTTAATTCTTTTTCTTACCTCGTGTGTGCACTGAACAACCTTGTTTGCCTTCCTTGCTTCTTCAGCTCATAATTCTGCTGGCCCTAAGATGGATATTGTTTTGGAGGAAGATGGACTGCCGACTGGATTTCTTGCCCGTACTGTGGATGAATATGCAGATGCTATTCTCAAAATCATTGAAATGCCAGAGACCGAGAGGCTCAAGATGGCTTCAGCAGCTAGGAGACGAGCTAGCAGGTTTTCGGAGCAGAGGTTTTATGAAGATTTCAAAGCTGCTATTCGACCAATTCTCAACCATGCGTCCAAATGATTGACAAATAACATATTTACTGACATACAAATACTGAGTCAACTAGATACGTTATCTGCTTCTCATAATTTTGTGATACGAAATACTTGGGGCACTTTAGATAGGTAATTATTTCTGATCTCCAACATATAATTGAAGGAAGCAGGCAACTTGAACAACATTTGGATGTTCCAGCAAAGAGGGGGAAGCAGAAATACTGCTACTTCTTTTTTTTTTTTTTTTTTTTGCCTTCCCTGATCCTCATTTTAGCCATTTTTTTTAAACATAGATATATATTACACACACGAGCGTGTTGTAATGGTTATTTTAATATTTACGAAGTATCGATGGATATCGTTGTTTTAGTTGTATAACTTGAGATCTTATTAAATGTTATTTAGGTGGGCAACTTGATTGAGGTGCTAACAAAGTCTTTTTAAAAAATTATTTTATTTAAATAAAATGTAAATTAAAGGTTTATTATCTCATTTCTTTATGATTCCATATTTATTTTTTTAAATTGATTATTTACAAATAAAAAATGTAAAAAAAAATTCCTAAAAGAGACTTTTTTTAATGGAATTACACTAAACAGCACAATTTTAATTTTAATGTAAGCAAATAAAACATTTTTAAAAATATTCAAGTATATAATATTTTTGCAATCACGTACTCTTATTAAATATTTGAATTTTTAATTTTATTTTTTTTCTTTTGTTTCATCTTTTTTTTTAGCTTCTTTCTTTTCTTTTTTTTTTAGCTTTTTATTATCTTATTGTTGCTTCAAGATTTTTTCTACGTCATTCTATACAAAAATAAATTTTGTTTTAATCTAAGCAAGCTATTTAGTAAACATTATTACATTTTGATCTATTTGTTTTTAATTAATGATGATCTACTTCCTTCCTCCTTTTTTTTTTTAATCAACGACTTTGTCTTTCCTTTTCTAAAATATTCTTATATTTGGGCATTTTAGTCCATCTATATTGTATTCCCTTTGTACTTTTGTGCATTCTGTTACTTTCTTGTTTATTACCCACGGAAAAAAAATTGTTTGATCTTATGATACTTCCATATTTCAAATAATAAGCTATACGTGCATTCTCTATGGCAAGATACAATTTACTTCGTTCTAACTGTTTTAAAAATTAATTGGCCTACTTACTTTTATAAACTTGTTGATTCATTCGGAATTTCAACAAGATGAATTAATTGAGCAAATTAATTTCTTTTTTTGTTACATGCTGTCTATAAAGTTTTATTTTTACCCAAAGAACTTTGATAACTATGTTATATTGCCCTTTAAATTTCAAACACTGGTATGTTTCCTCATGAACTTTTCTTTCTTTTATTTTTCTATTAAAAAATTTTTCATACAAGTTAAAATTTAAATTGCTCACCTGAGAGTCTTGAACTGGGCTTTTTAATCTTAACATCTACAGTCTTTAATGTCTTCGTTTGGGTAAAAGAGGAGAAAGAAAGCATCATTGACATGGGGGTTATGTTTCACATATCCTTTTTCCTTAAAAAAAGAATTATCTATACCATCTTACATCCACTGTTATCGGATATAAAAGAAATTTCGAAACCTGCCAATACAACAGAAACAAACTTGATCGGATTTTACATTTCTACTCCAACGATAAGTTTAGTTTCATGCAAAATCACCTTAAGTCCAGCGCGGAAAGGAAAACATCCTTACAAGTCCACTATTTCTTCTCTCGCTTATAACATGAGTAATAAATTGTTTGACAACCATAATTAAAACTATAATTATGGTTATCAAATAGTATAAAACTTTTATATTTTAAAATAAAAAAATAAAAAGTTGTTACAGTATAAAATTTTCATATGGTACAATATTTTAAACTATAATTATGTTCTAATCATACTTGTCAAACATCCTATAAATTAAATAGTATACTATTTATTGTGTTCTACTTTTTATTGTTTTTTTCTTTGATTCATATCACTTTTATTAAAAATGTCAAAATATTCTTAGATAATACCAATTTGCTTAACTTTAATATAAAATACTAATGATGAATTATGTTTTTATACTTTTAAAGTGATATGTTTTCAACTTGTTTGTTTATCTTAGCATTGAAAAAAATGCCACAAGTGAATTTATGAAAGAAAAAATTACAATTCGTGACCAAGTTATTGTTGTGAAAGTAAAATCTAATATAATATTTTAAATATCTTAAAAATATGTTTAATGATATAATAATTATCTTAATGATATTATATATTGTATTATATAATTACATAATAATAATTTTAATAATATTATTTTAAAATATTTATAAAATTTTTACAAACTAAAATTATATTTTAATTCAAAAAAATATAGTTGGGCAGTTGTATTCTTGACCAGTTACATATACACATCTCAGGCCCAAAATAAAGCATTAAAACGGGCGTGCCCTACACGCGCTGAGACTGAGAGTCAGTCAGATGTCAATTTGTGAGGATTTCCTTCGATTGCGAGCCACTCACCTTATCGCCAGTTCAGTTGGTACTTTGTATTCCTCAAAACAAAATTCCCAGCAAAACCATATTCTCGCTTTCCTCTTGCTTTTAATTCCAATGGTTGGCCCTTA
The DNA here is from genome assembly GCA_946598075.1 of Artocarpus hirsutus. Lineage (NCBI taxonomy): Eukaryota > Viridiplantae > Streptophyta > Magnoliopsida > Rosales > Moraceae > Artocarpus > Artocarpus hirsutus. The sequence continues at coordinate 34,202 of CAMOHE010046078.1, forward strand.
AACACACATTACAAATGGCAGTGTCATTGAACTCGGTCGTGGGTTTCACTTCAACGGTAAAGCCTTTGCTCTTTACTTGTTAATATTTTTGGTGAACAGTCATGTTATATATTGTGTGTGTGTGTGTTTATTTTTTTTTCCTGGGTTTTTGTGAAACACTTTTGTTGTTTTGTTTTTTGAGCTTTCCTGTGGATTTGTTGGTGGCAGTCAAAGTGTATTCATGTTAGGATTTTTGGTTGTTCACAAGTCTTTTGCTTGGTGGGAATAATTTTGCATCAAAATGGAAAAAGACCTGAACTTTGGAGGGAGAGGGAAGAAGAGAAAACAAAAATTTCCCTTGTTCAAACTTAGGTATTGTAAATGATGAGGTAAGAGCAAGGATAAAAATAGAAAGTAGCATAAAGTTTTATTTCTTAATATTTTATTAGCGTTAAATAAATTTCTTAAAAACTGTTTCATAAGTCCCCTTTATTGAGAGTTTGGTGGTTTCTATTATTTGTTTGTCTATTTTTCTCGTCGTGTAAGCTTCCTTGTCCTCTTGAGTTGAAATCAGATGGCATATTTGAAGCCTTTACACCTTGCAATTAGACTGGTGTTGGTAGTGATAAACAACATGCTAAGCAGTGGAAGAAAACGGTGAAAAAGAAAGATATGCTTAGTTTTGGAGCTTGGACTTTAACTTTCGGAGCCTAGTTTGGTCGTTTATTGATTTCTTGTTCATTAGGGGCATCTTGACCGATGATCGGCCGAGTGTTGTCTGCAAGATCCCATGACTTGTTTTGACCCTACTGGATTTAAAATTATATGGTGACTTAGGCTAATTTACAGCAACTTTTGGGATGATAGCAGGTTTATGCTGGAGTTTACAGAAAAACGTTAGAGAGAATTTCTCACAGTCATAACTTTTGTCTTTCTCTGGGAACAAGTCTAGTTTTGGTTGCGTGCAACTTTTTTTTATTTCTCCTGCGAAGAACTAGATGTTGTTGTGTGATGACACTCTGCTTATGATCATCAATTGTTCAAGGTCTTGTTATGTCTGTGATAGGGATGATTTTTCTTCTATCTTTTATCCTCTTTTCTCTGAAGAACGGTGCGCGCATATATTTTTATTTCCTGAACGAACAGAACAGATCTCTGTATTAATTAGTCATTGCTAATTTACAAATATTTCTTCGTTAGAAGTTAAGAGTCAAGTACCAGAATGTCTCAAAATCTTCTAGTGGAGCTTCAATATCAAATGCCTGCCAAGTAAAATCCTCCTTGGGAGCGTTGGTGTCAAGGAAACTTGTAAAGGGAAAAAGGCGGGACTTCAGTCTCTCAGTTGCGGAAGGCGATCAGTTCACTGCAGAAACCAGTGATGGTGGTTCTGGAAATGCTGAAAGATTATTGTCTAACGATCAAATTTCAACAAGTAATCTTCCTTCTTCACCTTTTTCCAAAGAAAAAAGTCAGGTCCAAACTAGTCCTCATAATGAGTCATTGCCTGAAACCCCTGAGCCTTCCAACGGTTCACCAGTTTCTCTAAATCAAGGAGACATGTCTCCATCAACCAACCAGCAGGAGAAACCAAAAAGGTCGCCATTAACAGCGAGGGAGAGACTAAGGGCAGCCAGGGTTCTCAATCGTTACAACACAGAGTCAAAGGCATCTAAACCAGACCTGGGAAGCAAGGTACTAGATGCCCTTAGAGAGAGTGATCGTGGGAAGAAAAAGGGACTTCCAGAAGCCCCCAGAAATATGTTCGATGACAGCAAGCGAGGGTTGCCTCAGCAGGGCCTCACTTTCCAGTTTCCTGGGGGTAACGATTTGTTTTTCATCGTTTTCTCGTTCGTCTTCATCAGCACGGTGATGTTTGCTACAACATACATTGTGTGGAAAGTTGGTGCCATCCATTTCAACGAGTATTAAAACTTAGTTCGGAAATGGGGTCCCACCAATTTTTAACCAGACACCTTCTTGATGCATTCATACACTGTTTTTGTATATTGATTTTGGATATTTTGGTGCTTGTTGTTGGCAACGCGATACAACTATAATTTCTTGTCGTGGGCAAGAGATAGACACAGTCTGTGTACGAAGATTTGCTTAGTCAAGATTCTGTAGCAGTGTTGCATTTGCTGCATGGTGTACCCTGTTCGAAAGGCTTATCAGGAACTGAAGATCTTGCAGTTTGGTGCAGATCTAAATGTCATGTCATTTCAATGTCAGTATTGGAAAAATCGACAGGATTTAATTTAAATCTAACGATTTAGAAATATGCACTACCTACAACAAGTTCTCCCACTTGTTTGTCTTTGTGAACTTGAGTTTTGACACGACAAAAGGCTATTCAAATCATTTAACTTTGAGTTGGGAACATGGTGGTAAGGTGTGTTTTTCAATGTCAAATTATTTGAATGGCCGCATCTTCTCAAAATTGTTCGGTAAAATCCACAAATACAAGTGCACGTTATCAATCAAGTAATAAAGTAATCAATCAAGTAATAAAGTAATGAGTATAAGTATCGTCTTTAACCCAATTAATTACTAAAATTGGATTAACCCTATAATTTATCTAGCAAATCAAATGAAGTTGAAATAAAACAAGGCACAATACTAAAATTAAAACTAATTTAAGAAAAGAATATAGTTGAATTTGAGGAATAAAACCAAAGAGACTTAAACGTTAAGGCATCTGATTTCACCATAATCACTAGATGTGAATTTCATATAATTACGCACCCTGATTGATAATACACATGTGATGGCGGAAATTCTCAATTTATTCACTATTCTATCTCTAGGTATAACAAGCCTACTCAGTTTATTAACCCACTATATCTCTATGTGAATTTAAATAAACCTAAGTGCATTAAGATCCATGAATGTTCCTGGTTTACAATGAATCTTTTGGGTCATCTTATCACCAAAAGCCACACAAATAACATGGTATATCTCTATTCACATTTAATTCATGGTTATATGTTATATGAAGTAATTGCATATTCTTCCTTCTCAGTTTCAAACATGCACATCAGATCATTTAAATGGTAGTTAATTATGCAAAAGCATTATGCACAATAACATACAACTCATATGAATAAAATCAATTGTGGTGCATAAATAAATATGAAATTTGCATAATTGTGATTAGGCTACGTCGTGGCCCTAACTAAGAAAATTAGAACATAATTAAAAGAGAAACAAAAACTGAAATTTCAATTAAATCAAACATAAGGAGTTAAGAAAACAAGAAATTCTATCACTAATCTCTCACTTTTTACTCCAAATTGCTTGAAAGCTCCTAAGAAAATTCAACGATACTCTTAAAAAAAAAATGCTAGATGTCCTTGATAGTCACTTTCTTATCTATTTATACTACTCCTAGGTTACCTTAAGATCCCTTTTTTCACGTCTGAAAATCACGCCTGAGAATCATATTTGGCACTGCGGCTCTCTTTTCTAGCACCGCAGTGCTGTTCAAGGTTCGTCGTAGTGCAGCGGTGCTCCAATTCCAGCGTCGTTGTGCTGGATTTTTGCCAAAAGAGAATTAAGAAGGCCAAACTTGGCCACCGTGGCACTCTTTTTGGGCGTCGCGGTGCTGCTTCTCTGCCAAGGTTGCTTTCCTCCAATTTCCTTGCTTGATTTGTATGTTTTTTTTTTCATTTTCTTGTGCTCTTGCCCCCTTTTCTTCTCTTTGTCTTCAACCTTCATCATTAAAGGCAAACCTTTATAAAAATGGGTATTTCACGTATTTTTCTCAAGAACATAGCATTATTTACTAATTAAAAGTGGCTGAATAACTCTATAAATTAGAGTTATCAAAACCCCCCAAACTAACTTTTGCTAGTCCTTGAGCAAAACCAAGAAATAACACACACTTGAAACAACAAACCCCTCAAGATATCCTCCAAAATTTTTCCATTCTACAATTTAAAGAAGAGAACAAATTTCCATCCAAACATTGAGATTGATTTGCTAGTTAAGATTAATTCTAATTCCATGATCCATGTGTGTGTGTGCTTCCCATTCTTTTCAAATTGTGTGCAGTTCGGAGACATCCACATTGATATGTGATCCTTAAGGATTCTGTAAAGACCAAGTTTCGTAAGTTCACCTTTCATTTCTTTCTCCACTAATGTAGGCTAACCATCTGACCAAAATCATTACGACTTTATTCAACTTGTAACATAAGACTGGGCTATAGGTGAGATAAAAGTGCTTGTAGCATAACGCTGGGCTAGAGGTGAGATAAAAGTCAATTTAGGTTCAATTTACCCATCCCACGTTGATTTCTAAGATCACTTAAAGCTTACTTCATCATCCTCAATTGCATTCCTTTCAACCCCTTTCATTGTCTTAATCACCACTTATTGTTGTCATTTCCAACCCTTTGTGTTGTTGTTGTTTTTTTTTTTAACTTTTTTCTCTTTTTTTTCTTTCTTTTCTTTTTTTTTTCTTTTTGATTTTGATGATTTTTTTTTCTGGTACACTTGCAAACTTGATGGATATATGACATGCGTTTAGCAAGGTGTATCAAATAATGAAATCAAATAAATAATAAACTCAATAACCTCTAAACTCAAAGTAGCTTCCATGCTCAAAATAACTTTCTCAATCAAATAACAAACTCAACAACTTCCTCGCTCCACCCTACCTCCCATTTATGCTCAAAACACTTTAGAAATCAACATGTTCAGGGGTGTAGGACAAGGTATAATTTTTGGCTAGGATAACAAATGCAGGTGACAAAGAAAGAATGAATTCTGTATCAAGGCTCAATAGGGTGACTAGGGATAAATAAACAAGGTTCGCGTGAAAGGCTCAAACGATCCAAAAATGGCCTAAATCATATTTTCAATCAGATGTAGCCTTGGATTCGCCTTGGGAGAAAATCAGATGAATTCTAAAAATCATTGGTGAAAATCGACTGGACATACACACAATTTAAATATTCAAGGTTATCATGCTCAATAAATGGATCATAAATTCAGAATTAAATAACAAATCCATTACAAGTTTAAACAAAAATTTGTACCCCTTAAAAATAGTAGGACTTCCAAATAAAGGATTCAATCATATCAAGATCTATCATTGCAAATATGTATAATTTCAAATTTCAAAAAGGGAATTTTCAAACAGGATTTTCAATAACAAAATTCTTTTATTTATTTATTTATTTTTTTTAAAAAAGAAAAATTTTGTTCTCCCCCCCCAAACTAAAATGAAGCATTGCCCTCAATGGGCAAATAAGAAAAGAGAAAAGGGAAAGGAAACCCCCTGAGCAAAGAATAGGGCCAATGTGACTTGCAGTAGATGCATGAAATCTGAAAGGGAACCTGGAAAAATAAAGAAAACAAAATTAAAGAACTGAAATAACTTGAGATCGAAAATAAAAACACCTAACTAATAAAACAAATGGTGAAATAGAAGTTAGGGCTCATGGCTATTAGGAAAATACAGCGGAGGTGGCAGTTGAGATTCATCCATGCACAAGTCTCAAGCAATTGCCTACGTCATGGCAATGTTGTATTCCAAGCCCAGTTCCAAACAATGCAAGTGTTTAGTGATTTGTATGTTCAGAGTAGGGATGGACAACAGTGGACCGATAGGCTCGAGGTGTTCGGGTTGTGATGGTTGGCTCGAGGAAGAAGCAACAGAGCACCGTCGAGACTACAGATGGGCATCTTTGTCTCTAAAGCTTTCCAAAATCTTTCTATTAATGATCTTTATTGGTTGCAACAATGCTTTTCCTTGATCGAATTGGACTCCAGCGTCAATGCATAGCCTGGTGATGAGGGAAGAATGAATTAAGCTGCCAGTCAATGAATCGCTAACGGTTTGAAGAATGTTGTCTTGGATCACCTTCCCAACATCAATAGTTTTACCTGTAACCATGGCAAATAACAAGGCAGCTTTATCCTTAGTAACATCAGAAAAATGCATTACAGGCATCAATTTGGCAGCAAGAAAATATAACCAGGCATTATTTTTCCTATCCAATGTGGCGGAGGAACAGCTTCTCCTTTTCTTGTTAATTTCCACTCTGTACCTGGAAGAGCCACCAACTAAAGGACTTCCTCATAGTCCAAGTCCTTACTCAAATACTCATAATATTTATCATTGTCAATGTTACAGAGCCCATAATATCTATTTATGGTGGTTTTATCGAAACAAACCAGCTTACCTCGAACTCTTACTTGAAGATTGTCATGCTTCGGTGCATTGGCATAAAACTCTCAGACAAGGGAGACCATAGCAGCCTCAGGTTGTTCAATAAACTTGCTCCACCCCCTCCTCGTGACCATATTATTGAATGCCGTAGAAAAACTATCACTATGATCTAATCCTTGCTCTAGCACTATGGTTTTCTTGATAATTGCATCATTGTGTTGCTTTTGGACTTCTGCCCTCACAAAGCGATTGGATGGGGTGGATGATGAAGCGGGGGAACGTGTGTGCTTAAAAGGCATTTTTTTTATAGATAATTTTTTTTCGTATAGATATCTATATTTTTGTTTTTGTTTTTTACAGACAAAGTGAAACACTAAAGCACTCAATACCCACAATGCATACAAGCCACCCAAATATTCCAAAACAACCAATTGCAAAATAAAAACACCAAACACCTTAAACACTCAAACACCTAAAATGCTCACAGTAAATCTTAACTTTATAACTTATTGTAGAATTGAAATCACAAATATACTATGAAGCTTAATCTTCATGGAAAATCACAAATAAAAATATGGAAAGGAGATGACTTACTTGGTGAGGAGAGAGGAAACCTTGTGGAGAAGCCCTTGACCTCCAACAATGGAGTTGAGAAAGGGGGAAGAATGCAGCCAAAATGTTGGGGAGGTTGCTCTTTGCAAAGTTTTATAGAGAGAAAGAGAAAAAGAAAGGGGAGAAAAAGAAGTTAGGGTTTTCGTGAGAGAAAGTGAATGGGTGAGAATATTGGAAAGTGGGTGTGTTTAAGCATTTTTTTTTGGATTACACATAACAGCACTGCGACACTAGAATTGTAGTGTTGCGGCACTATTTTGAATCTACGTGTCTCTCTCTTTTTTTTACTTATTTTTTTCTTTTTCTTTCTTTTTTTTGGGGCGTCATAGCATTGTTATTACAGCACTGCAGTGTGTTCCCTTTGCCTGAAAGTAATTGTGAGCCAGATGAGCACTACGGCTCTGGAATTATAGCGTCGCGATGCTTTGCTTTTGCCAAAACATATTTTGATTGTCCCCAAATGAGGACCGCCGCGCTCCAAATTGAGGGCTATGGCACTTGGGTTCTGCCAAAAACTCAATTTACTCAAAGGCTTTTTCCTATATGAGCTCCCTTGCTGACTTCAACACCTACATAAAAGATTGAAACTCTGAGAAACAAAAGTAATCTAAATTTTTTTTGTTTATATTATTATTATTATTATTATTATTATTATTATTTACACTAAAGAAACGGCATGATAGAAAGGGTAGTACTTGGGTTGCCTCCCAAGAAGCGCTTGCTTTATAGTCTTCAGCCAGACTGTCTCAGATGTCACTTTGTAGGAGATCGTAGCTCAATGATGGTTTTATGCCTGTTAAAACTACTGCCAAAGTAGGGCTTCAAACGCTGACCATTCACCTTAAATGTCCCTTTGGTGTCATGTGTAACCTCTATTGCTTTAGATGGGAAGACTTATGTTACTGTAAACGGTCTTGACTGCCTAGACTTTAGCTTACCTAGAAACAATTTAAGGCCAGAGTTATAGAGCAAAACCTGTTGACCAATTGTGAAATCTTTTTAGAGAATGTGCTTATCATGCCATCTTTTTGTTTTCTCCTTGTAAAGCTTAACATTTTCATAAGCATCAAGCCGAAATTCATCCAACTCATTCAGTTGCAATAATCTGGCCTCATTGGTCAAATGCACATCAAAGTTCAAGAATTTAATTGCCCAATAAGCCCTATGTTCCAACTCCACTAGCAAGTGACATGCCTTTCCAAATACTAGCCTAAAAAGGGACATCCCAATAGGAGTTTTGAATGCAGTCCTATAAGCCCAAAGAGCATCATCCAATTTAACAGACCAGACCTTCCTAGAGGCATTCATAGTTTTCTCCAAAATTCTCTTGATTTCCCTATTTGAAATCTCCACTTGACGACTAGTTTGAGGGTGATAAGCTAGTACAACCTTATGTGCAACTCCATATTTGCCCAAAAGTGCCTCAAATTGCTTGCTACTAAAATGCAACCCTTGATCACTTATGATTGCCTAGGGGTGCCAAATTGGATAAAAATGTTCTTTTTCAATAATTTAACCATGACCCTAGTATCATTTGTTGGCATAGCCACAGCCTCTACCCACTTAGATACATACTTTACAGCTACCAAGATATATTCATTCCCAAATGAAGGCGGAAAAAGTCCCATGAAATCAATACCCTAAACATCGAATAGTTTGCAAACAATAATATTGTTTAAAGGCATTTCATTCTTCTTGGAAATGTTTCTAGTTCTTTGGCATCTATCGCATGTGGCTACATAAGAGTGTGCATCTCTGAAGAGTGTGGGCCAATAGAAGCTTGATTGCAACACTTTAGCTGTAGTTTGGGAACTAGCAAAGTGGCCACCAGCCTCTCCATCATGATAAAGTTGTAAGATACTTACCATTTCATCCTTGGGAACACATTTTCTTATCACTTGATCTACATAAATTTTAAACAAGAAAGGTTCACCCCAGAAATAATGTTTAACATCAAAAAAGAATTTTTTCTTCTGTTGCTATGACAAATTATGGGGTAGAACATTAATTGCCAAATAGTTTACAAAATCAACGTACTAGGGGGCTTGTGTGGTCTTGATAGAAAATGCCTGCTCGTTAGGAAATTCCTCCAAAATTAGGCTTACCACTTCATCATGATTAGGAATTCTAGACAAGTGATTTGCAACTAGGTTTTCAGTTCTTTTCTTATCTTTGATTTCCAAATCAAACTCTTGTAGCAATAAGATCCACCTGATTAACCTAGGCTTGGATTCCTTCTTTGCTAACAAGTACCTCAAAGCGGAATGATCAGAGTAAACAATTACTTTTGAACCATTCAAATAAGAATGAAATTTATCAAAAGCAAAAACTACTGCCAAGAGTTCCTTTTCAATTGTTGTGTAGTTTAGTTGTGCTCCTGATAAGGTCCGACTGGCATAATAGATAGTTTGAAAATTTCATTCTTTCGCTAGCCCAACACTGCTCCAACTGCTGAATCGCTTGCATCACACATGAGCTCAAAAGGTAAACCCCAATTTGGTGCTGCCATGATAGGTGCTGACACTGGCTTTTCCTTCAATGCGTTAAAAGCCTACAAACATTCATTGAAAAAAACAAATGGAGCATCTTTAACCAACAAATTAGATAGAGGTCTAGCAATTTTATAAAAATCTTTTATGAACCACCTATAAAAATCCTGCATGCCTCAAGAATCCGCGAACAAGTTTTACAAATGTGGGTGGAGGTAATTTTGCAATAACCTCCACTTTGGCTCGATCAACTTCTATGCCGCTTTTAGAGATCCTGTGTCCAAGTACAATTCCTTCTTGTACCATAAAATGACACTTTTCCCAATTCAAAACAAGGTTGGTCTCCTCACATCTTTGTAACACCAAAGCCAAATTATGTAAGCATGAATCAAATGATGAGCCAAAAACAGAAAGGTCATCCATGGAAATTTCAATAAATTTCTCCACCACATCAGAAAAAATGGCCATTATACAGCGTTGAAAAGTAGCTGGTGCATTAAAAAGACCAAAGGACATCCTTCTGTAGGCAAAGGTGCCATAGGGACAAGTGAACGTGGTGGGTTAGTGGCAAAGGTGCCATAGGGATAGGTGCAATAGGAATTTGATTATACCCTGAATATCCATCTAGAAAGTAATAAAACTCATGTCTTGCAAGTCTTTCCAACATCTGTTTAATAAATGGCAAAGGAAAGTGATATTTTCTAGTGGCATCATTTAATTTCCTATAGTCCATACACACACGCCACCCAGTAACTGTTGTAGTTAGAATTAATTCATTATTACCACTTTTTTGAACAATCATACCTCCTTTCTTTGGCACAACTTGCACAGTACTTATCCATGAACTATCAGATATGGCATAGATGATCCTAGCATCCAATAGTTTGATGAGCTTAGCTTTCACCACTTCTTGCATTTTTGGGTTCAGATGCCTTTGGGGTTGAATGGTGGGCTTGTATTTCTCCTCCATAAGAATTTTGTGCTTCTAACCAAGTGTGCCTTTGTGCTCTCTTAACACCTTAAGTAGTTTTTTCTCCATCAAACTTGTCAAAGAAGAAGAAGTAATTACAGGTAGTGAGGATTTGCCATCAAAATAAGCATATTTTAAATGAGAAGGTAAGGGTTTGAGCTCAAGGATTGCAGGCTCTTCAATTGACGGCTTAGGCCTTGTGGTGGGCTATCTCACTTCTGCAAATTGCAATTCCTTATACTACTACAAATTGTGGATTTCACTGCGGTTGATAATCGTCGTGGAAAAATTTTACGACGGTTAAAAAACCGTCGTGAAAACTTCAGTCATGGTACGACATAGAGTTTTCACTATGGTTTTTTACCATCGTATAATATAAAAATTGACGCGGGAAGGAGCTGTAATGTAGTAATTTTTCATGACGGTTTTTTGATAAACCGTCGTGAAAAATTGGTATTCCATGATGGTTTTTTAAAAAACCGTCGTGGAATACTAAGGATTTCACGACGGTTTCTTTCAAAACTGTCATGGCATCGAAGGCTTCTACGACGGTTTCTTAAGAAACTGTTGAGGCAGCCTTCGATTCTACGACGGTTTTTCAAGAAACTGTCGTGGAATGCCAATTTTTCACGACGGTTTTTTAAAAAACCATCGTGAAAAATTAGTATTCCCCTAAAAAAAAATCTCCAAACATGTGGTGGGTATCGCAAAAATATTTAGGCATCATAAACATATAAAAAGTAATCTATTCTCATACCAAAATGCTAAATGTTGTTCAACGTTCTTTCAAACACCAAATACAAGTAATACATACTAAATGGTAAAAAACAAATTAATGTAACTAATATTAAAACTAAAACTAAAGGTAAAAAATACTAAAATAACCAAATAATGCTAAGTTTAGAACTAACAATAATGCTAAAACTAAAAGTAATGGTTTGAAATTTACCAAAGGTGATGGAGTTGGTGGAATGACAACGGACGAGTCGAATAATGGTGGAGTCGGTAGAATGTCAAGGGATGAGGATGAACGGTGGCGAATGGCATCGGGTTTGTTAGGTAGGTCATGGAGAGAGTAATAGAGGAATGTCAAAGTCGGTGGAATGCCGTGGGGGTTGGGTTCGTCAGTGGCTAGGTCGTGGGAGAGGAGTTAGAGAGAGAAAGGGGTTTGAGAATTAGTAGGTTTGAGTTAGAGAAATTTTGAATAAATAGGGAAAGCCATGTCGTTGGCACGGGATTAAATTTTGGAGGGATACTAAAAATTTCAAACATGCGAGACATTTCACGATGGTTTTTACTAAAAAACTGTCATGGAAGCCTTGGTATCTTTCACGACGGTTTTTATAAAAACCGTCATGGAAGGTCTCAAGGTTTGAAATTTTTAGTATCCCGCTCAAATTTAACCTTTGTGAAAGATTAATTCTTGGCGGGCTACTAAAAATTTCAAATATGCAAAACCTTCCACGACAGTTTTTATAAAAACCGTCGTGAAAGGTTAAATTGGGTGGAATACTAAAAATTTCAAACCTCAGACCTTCCACGATGGTTTTTATAAAAACCGTCGTGAAAAGTCCTGAGGTTTGAAATTTTTAGTATCCCGCCTAAATTTAACCTTGGTGAAAGATTAAATTTTGACGACTACTAAAAATTTCAAACATGTAAAACATTTCATGATGGTTTTTACTAAAAACTGTCGTGAAAGCCTTGGTACCTTTCACGACGGTTTTTAGTAAAAACCGTCATAAAAGGCCTTCCACGACAGTTTTTTTACAAAAATCGTCGTGGAAGGCCTTGTATCTTTTACGACAGTTTTTACTAAAGACTGTCATGAAAGGCCTTTCACGACAGTTTTTACAAAAATCGTTGTGGAAGGCCTTCCAGGATGGTTTTTACTAAAAACCGTCATGGAAGGCCCAAGGTTTGAAATTTTTAGTATACCGCCCAAATTTAACCTTCGTGAAAGATAAAATTTTGGTGACTACTAAAAATTTCAAACATCTAGAACATTTCACGACGGTTTTTACTAAAAACCGTCGTGAAAGGCCTTCCACGACAGTTTTTACAAAAACCATCGTGGAAGGTTAAACTTTCACGACGGTTTTTAGTAAAAACCATCGTGGAAGGTTTGGAAGGCCCCGAGGTTTGAAAATTTTAGTTTCCTGCCCAAATTTAACCTTCGTGAAAGATTAAATTTTAGCGACTACTAAAAATTTCAAACATGTAGAACATTTCACGACGGTTTTTACTAAAAATCATCGTGGAAGCCTCAGTACCTTTCACGATGGTTTTTACTAAAAACCGTTATGAAAGGCCTTCCACTATGGTTTTTACAAAAACCGTTGTGGAAGGCCTTACACCTTTCACGAGTAGCTCTCGCCAATACCACGACGGTTTTTGTCTTCGCGGGCGTAACTCGTCGCGTTTTGTTTTTCCTTATCACGACGGTTTTTGAGAAACGGTCGTTAAATAAAGGTTGTATAATCTCAAATTTGTTGTAGTGTTATGCCTCAAAATTGGTGGATTTGCCTACATATAATTTGCGTGCTCCTTTATTTCCTCATTCTCAGAATCCTCTCCACTAAATTGGGTTAGGCAAGCTTTAATCCGGTCCTTAAAAGCATTTTCTTAGAAAAACTTAGACACCAACTTGTCAACAATGTCAATTTTAAAACAAGACTCATCAGTGGAGGGATATTTCATTGCTTCAAACACATTAAAGGTGACATGATCATCTTGAACCCTGAGAATTAATTTTCCTTGCTGCACATCAATCAAGGTTCTTCCTGTTGCTAATAAAGGACGGCCTAAAATGAGCAAAACCTCACGATCTTCCTCCATTTCAAGAACAACAAAATCTGAAGGAAAAATAAACTTGTCAACCTTTGCTAGTACATCCTCCATAATACCTCTTGGGTGCTTAATTATGCGATCTGTAAGTTGAAGCGACACTGTGGTTACTTTAACCTCTCCCAAACCTAATTTCTTAAAGACAGAAAAATGCATTAAATTGATACTAGCACCTAAATCACATAATGCTTTTTCGAAATAAGAGTCACGAATAGTACAAGGAATTGTAAAACTTCCTGGGTCTTTTAGTTTAGGTGGCAACTTATTTTGTAGAATGGCTGAGCACTCCTCTTCAACTTCACAGTTTCGTAGTCCTCCAGTTTCCTTTTGTTTGCCAAAATCTCTTTCAAAAATTTTGTATAACTGGGCATCTGTGCCAAAGCATCTACAAAAGGTATGTTAATATGCAACTTTTTAAACACATCTAGAAATTTAGCAAATTGCATATCTATTTTGCACTGTTAGAGCCTTTGGGGAAATGGAACAGGAGGCACATAGGGCTTAGGATTATCTGGGAAATGCTTGTTCTTGCATGCCTCATTTGATTGCACAGCAACTTCTTCTTCTTGTTCATTAAGGGCTTCTTGTTGAGCATCTTCTTGCCCCACTTGCTTGCCACTTCTCAAAGTTATTGCCTTCACATTCTTAATGGGATTCTTTTCTGTGTTGCTTGGCAACGAACCCTGTGGCCTGCCTGAAATCATGTTGGCCATTTGTCCTATCTACATTTCTAGTTTTCTGATGGATGCCTCTTGATTTTGGAGTCTTGCATCCGTACTCTTCATAAAATCTTGAGTGGATGTAGCCAGTTTAGCAACAATGTCTTTCGGATTAGGCTTTTTCTCTTCTTGTTGCTTGAAACCTAGTGGTGGTCTCACTGCATTCTAATAGCCCCATGAGAAGTTAGGATGATTTTGCCACCCCGGGTTGTAAGTGTTGGAGTAAGGATTATTTTGCAGCCTATTAAAATTTCCAACAAAGTTAGCCTTTTCAGTAGGCTGAGCAAAAGTATTACCTACCTGGCATTCAGTGCTAGCATGTCCTCCTCCACAAAATTCGCAAGTCACACTCTGAATTTTCATAGTTGAAGCACTCATATGGTTTATCTTTCTGTTAAGTGCTTCAAACTAAGCAGTTAGTGGAGAAAGGGCATCCACTTCATGAATTCCCAAAGTTCTCCTAGTTTGTAGCCTTTCAGTAGGTTACTGATAATTATTTGATGCCATTTCTTCTATTAGATCAAAAGCCTCCTTAGGTGTTTTATCATTTAATGTTCTACCTACAGCTGCATCAATGGTAGTATGGAGACTTGCACTAGACCTATTATAAAAAGTTTGTACCTGTATCTAGACTAGTAATCCATGATGTGGGCACCTCCTTAGTAGCTCCTTGAATCTTTCCCAAGCCTCATATAGCGATTTATTGTCCATCTGCAAGAAATTAGTAATATTGTTACGCAATGTTGCAGATTTTGCTGGAGGGAAAAACTTACCCAGGAATTTCTAGGCCATAGTATCCCATGTCACAATTGATCTTACAGGAAGAGATGTGAGCCAATTCTTAGCTTTATCCCTCAAAGAGAATGGAAACAATCTTGACCTAATTGCATCATCCGACACTTCATTGGATCATCACTTGATAGCCCACTAAATTACACCAATTGTTGTATCATTTGGATGAGAGATGGCTTGATCTCAAAATTGTTTGCTTGAATGGCCGGCCTCCTAATGCTCAAAGTGGCACCTTGAACAATTGGTGCTACGTAATCTCTCAAAAGTCGGTGAGGATTTTCAGCTTCACCTACATCCGTCATTTTCTTAGTGTGATTTCTCTGTTCCCTTAACAATCTTCTAAAAGTGCGTTCGATTTTTAGATCAAACTCAACAAGTTCACCTTGTTTAGTTCTTCTCATACACTAGCACACTCCTTAAAAAAATAGACAATTTGAAATTGAATAAAAAAAACTAGATTAAATCAAGAATTATTTGGCATTAATATTAATTAGTATTAAACAATAGTCCCCAACAATGGCACCAAAAACTTGTTTACTAAAATTCACAAATGCAAGTGCACGTTATCGATCAAGTAATAAAGTAATGAGTATAAGTATCATCTCACAGGGACTATTGACTAATAACCTAATTAATTACTAAAGTTAGATTAACCCTACAATTTATCTAGCAAATCAAATGAAGTTGAAATAAAACAAGGCACAACACTAAAATTAAAACTAATTTAAGAAAAGAATATAATTGAATTTGAGGAATAAAACCAAAGAGACTTAAGTGTTAAGGCATCTGATTTCACCATAATCACTAGATGTGAATTCCATATAATTACGCACCCTGATTGATAATACACATGTGATGGCAAAAATTCTCAATTTATTCACTATCCTATCTCTAGGTATAGCAAGCTTACTCATTAACCTACTATCTCTCTATGTGAATTTAAATAAACCTAAACGCATTAAGATCCATGAATGTTCCCGATTTACAATGAATCTTTTAGGTCATCTTATCACCGAAAGCCACACAAATAACATGGCATATCTCTATCCACATTTAATTCATGGTTATATGTTATATGAAGCAATTACATATTCTCCCTTCTCAATTTCATACATATACATCAGATCATTTAAATAGTAGCTAATCATTCAAAAGCATTACGCACAATAACATACAACTCACATGAATAAAATCAATTATGGTGCATAAATAAATATGAAATTTGCATAATTGTGATAAGGCTATGTCGTAGCCCTAACTAAGAAAATTAGAACTTAATTAAAAGAGAGACAAAAACTGAAATTTCAATTAAATCAAACATAAGGAGTTAAGAGAACAAGAAATTATGTCACTAATCTCTCACTTCTTACTCCAAATTGCTTGAAAGCTCCTAAGAAAATTCAACAATGCTTTGAAAATAAAAACCCTAGATGTTCATGATAGTCACTTTCTTATCTATTTATACTACTCCTAGGTTACCCTAAGATTCTTTTTTTCATGTCTAGAAATCACGCCTGAAAATCACATTTGGCGCCGAGGCCTTCTTTTCTAGCGCCGCAGCGCTATTCAAGCTTTGTCATAGCGCTGCGGCGTTGGAATGGAGAAGGCCGAACTCAGGCGCTGCGGCCCTCCTTTTGGGCTCTGCGGCACTGCTTCTCTGCCAAGGCTGCTTTTCTCTAATTTCCTTGCTTGATTTGTATTCTTTTTTCATTTTCTTGTGCTCTTGCTCCCTTGTCTTCTCTTTGTCTTCAACTTACATCATTAAAGGCAAACCTTTATAAAAATGGGTATTTCACGTGATTTTTCTCAAGAACATAAGATTATTTACAAACTAAAAGTGGCTGAATAACTCTATAAACTAGAGTTATTAAAAATCCGATTATTTGGCCATAAATAAACGTTACTTAATATTCTACAACGGAGTCCTCTGACTGGTTTATCTATATGGAACCAAGTTTTGATATGACAAAATTATACTATTCAAATCTTTGAACCTCGACCCCTAGATCTCTGATGCCAAAGCAGGTTGAAAAGCTAAAACTAAATTGTGTGTACTTGCTGGAGTCTGGGGCCTTGGTGTTATATTTTGTTGTGCCCGTGATCTAATTGAGCTTTTCGTTGCCCATTCTGTACTGATCTCTCATATTTATCGTATCTCTCAAGTAACCCTGCCGCTATTCTCTGTCCTTTGTCGTTTACCAAGTTGCCAAAATCCTCGGCCGCCAAGTTGCGAGCCATTCAAGGGTGGTCTCCATAGAGCGTGTTAAGAAAAAGTTGGTTTCTTAACAACCTTGATCTGGCACAGTTTTGTCATGACTTTTCCCTATAATATGACACTTTAAGTTCTCCTCTAGCATATCCGCTGAATCTTTGCGGATCTTGGTATCCAAAGTTGAGAAGAACTTGAGTTGACAAGTTAAGCCATTGAAGGTCTTCGGACAAAGCCGTTTTAGGTTCAACTCATCAACAATAACATTGGTTTGGCACATTTTCATTGTGTCTTAATCTTGCCGACGATATGATTTAGCAAAACTGTTTGCAAATAGGACCCAGAAAAACTACATTTTCTAATCCTTCTTGACAGTAAAAAAAAAATGAAGGAAAATAGGAAAAAAAAAAAACCAGCCATTAGAGGAAGAAAAGAACACGGGAGTCATAAACACCACACAATGTTGTTTACTTGTTTTTGAGTAAACAGAAGTTGGCAAAGTGAGTGGTTGATCAGAGGTCGTATCAATCTTTAAAGTCGTCTTTATGGTGAGTTTTACGTGGTCCTACCAGAATGACAATGCTCTGATTCTAATTTAAGCACCCTTGTTTGCTTGTGTTGGACTGTCATCTAGTCACAAAACAAACAAAAAAAAAAAAAAAAAAAAAAGGGAAGAAGACGAAGAAGAAGAAGAAGAAGAAGCAGAAGAAGAGAGAGAGAAATCATGAAACTGGACAAACTTAGCCGCTAACTCGTTCCTCCTCTTTAGGCCTCAATTTTACATAAATTAAGTAGAAAGGGGAAAAAAATCTTCAAACAAAGAAACAATTTGTAATGGATTTCACGAAACTTAAAAGAGCACTGTTATGGATTCAGAGCTACATATATATATATATATATATGTATGTATATCCTGGATAAGATTGAAAGCACGAAAGAAGTGACAGAGAAATTGTTCAAAGTTTGAGCGTGCTTGTAATTAAAAAAATTTCGAAAAAAGGCAGACTTGTGGGTCAATATAAATTTACAATGAAACTCCCTGTGCATCCCCGTTTGATTTTTTGTCCAAAGTTCAGTCAGCATTAGTGTTAATGCCCTCACCAAGGACAATCTACAATTTCACTTGTGGGTCATTGCTTGTTTCTTAACAAAATGAAAATAAAAATAAGAATAAAATCATGGAATCGAAATGACAAGTGGATAAATCCAAGCACAATTTTCATCAGACTTTTTTTTTTATTTTTTTATTAAAGGTCCTTGTGTATATGATGCCAATCACCATCAGAAGTGAAGATCGCCATATCATGTTACTATTAATGCCTTTTTTTTCTTTTTTTCTAAAACAGTAAGGCAGCTTATTGATGTGGGATAAAAAGCAGTGAATGAGGTTTTACGATGAGTTTTGATTTATTTCTCCTCCTCTTCCATGGAAAATATTAATTACCACCATCAAAATTCCTCTCCTCATCACCCACCCAAAGAGGTAGCAAACTTTTCTGATTCTTCATTGAAAGCCCCATGGCATGTACCTTCTCAGTATAATCATGTATCAACCTCTGCAGCTTTCCAATTCTGCGGATTCCCGTCGCTTTCTGTACCAATTGAACATCAGGGAGGCTATGCAGAGGATAAAGCCATGGCTGCTTCTAAGAGCCATAGCCAAGCAGAGAAGCGACGTAGGGACAGAATTAATGCACAGCTTGCCACTCTTAGGAAACTAATTCCCAAGTCTGATAAGGCAAACTATTCATGATCTCTCTCTTGTATATAACACTCGATATATCTTGATTTGGTAGATTTAGATTATTGCCTACTATGTCTGATCTCATGTTTGGGGTGAAGAAGATCAAATAGGAGTTGATTAGTTGTATTGGGTATGTTTTAATTTGGTCAGATATTCACTGTTTCACTTAAATACCCCATTTTCCCTTTTTTTTGACATAGTACACAAAATAAGTAGAGACTGCTGGTTTATTTTTGGTAAGCTTTGTTTGATAAACCAATGGAAGGCTTTTTTTTTTTTGGGTGTAGATGGACAAGGCAGCTTTGTTGGGAACTGTGATTGATCAAGTGAAGGATCTAAAGAGAAAAGCAGCGGAAGTGGGGAAATCCTTGATAGTTCCAACAGAAGTAGATGAGATAATCATTGAAAGTGATCTTTCTGATGAAGATGTGAATGTGAACCTCATGGCCAACAACAATAATAATATTATGGCCGGCAAAAAAAGCAGTGACAACAACAACAACAACAACAATATTTACATAAGGGCATCTGTTTGCTGCGAGGACAGGCCCGAGCTGTTCTCGGAGCTCATTCAGGTCCTCAAAGGCCTAAGACTCAAAGCAGTTAGAGCAGATGTGGCCAGTATTGGTGGCAGGATCAAGAGCGTTCTCATCCTTTGTTCTAAAGATCATGCTGAAGAGGCTGTTCCCATAAACACTCTAAAACAGTCACTTAAATTGGTTTTGAGCAAAATTGCTTCCCAATCTATGGCTTCAAATTGTCGAGTTAGAAGCAAGAGGCAGAGGTTCTTCTTGCCTTCGAGTCCCCATTGCAATCAATAATTTATGAATTTTCCCGTCAATATTTTCCGTTGCTATGTTGAATTATGGGTTATTTTAACCTCCTTTTTTGAGTTTTTATTTTTGGTTTATTTATTCATTATTGTTAATATTCTTCTACCGAGACATGCTTCAATCATACAATGTATTATGAGCAGGTGAGCCAAATCTGAGTGCAAAAGCAAGAGACGTGAGAAATAATATCAAGTGTTTCATTTGTCAAAATAACTAATATTATATTCACTCTCTCTCTCTCTCTCTCTCTCTATATATATACATATATATAAGTGGTTTCTTATCAGAGAAAAAAGAAGTGGATTTCATTGTATGACCACTTTTTTCTTCCGCTTGAAAGCAACTTTACCACTACTTTTCACCTCTAAAATCATTAGGGCTTTGAAAAACTTTAGGGGCTAATAAAAATGAAAAAAAAAAAAAAAAAGAAGAAGAAAGAAACAGATGATTGCATTATTATTTGTCACAGTTACTCCTTCCTTCTCTGGTTAAATCTTAGGTTGCTAAACGACAACAAAAACGGGTAAAGAGTACCACAACAAGTAGTATTTATTAGCCTAATTGATAGGATATATTACTGCTTATCAAATACTTTTAGGTAGGAAAATGGCATAAGAAGATTGCTGAAATTGCCTTAATTTATGTAATAGTGCAGTTGAATATGACAACTTCGTAAAGAAATTTATTCTTTCTATGAAGGGGAAATAGGATATTAATCTTGATCTATAGCCTTTAATCACTCTCAAACTATAGACCATATGATTGATAAGATTTTCTTTTTTTTTTTTTTTTGATGGTTGGAAATTACTGGTGGTAGTAGATGCATATTATCACAGAAGCTTGAGAAAGTTGCAGCAATGGGGCCCTCATCTTTTGAATTTCTGGTCGTTTAATTACTATTGCACCAGATGAAAGATATTTTAGGCAATAATTCAAAAAGATCAGATTCTGAGAACCCACCTCATGTGCATCTGTAACAATGAAAAACTTAAACAAATTTTAGCACAATTTTTTTGACCATCCTGTAAAAAAAAAAAAAAAAGAAATCTATTTAAATAAATAAATATATATATTTTGAGATTAAGTTAAAATATGTTTTTGATAGTGTGATTGAAACAAAGAACAATAACACACACAAATTTATGTGGAAATCCAAGATAGGAAAAAAACACAGATAGAAAAGAAAAAAATCACTAAACTCGAAAAAGATTACAAGACGGTAGTGATTCTAGTTCAATAAAATAAAATTCTAATATGTGATATAACTTAATGGGCTCAAAATATAAAATAAACGGCCCAAAACACAAAGGTCCGTACTGAGGGTACTCCGCCCCCTACACCCCTGGCGAGATCAGTGGTGCGATAAAACTAATCTCTCTGCTACTACCACAAATTTAATGAAAATCCCCATATTTATTCTTTCACTAAAATTGTTGCATCACCAATTTTTTGAGTCAGGACAAATTGAATTCGGGTCACCATACTCTACCAGTTTTGTATGAGAATAATGCTACGTGTATGAATTATTTGAAAAGAAAAGACCACATGTTACAAGCTTTAAGGTTGTCTTTCTTTGTCAATGCTACATATTGGCGCTGTTTTATAAGCTCAAAGGCCATAGCACACGTCAACTTTTGCATGGTAATAGAGTACTATACTATGGGAACAACTTATTTATTTAATTTGTAATCATTATTAAATACTACAATTTGGATTATTAGTAGTATTAGCCCTAAAATGAGCATAATCATTTTTTGTCTCTAAACTTTTAATCTTGACATATTATTCCTTGAACTTTCTTTTTTTTTTTTTTTTTGAAATTTTGATCTCTGACTATCAAATTTATGAGGAGTTTCTATAATTTAACAAAAAGATACTTATGTGTTATTTATTAAGCGATAACTTGATTTACAAAACACTACAACATTTTGCACTTCTTGTAACTATTTATGTAAAATTTTCAACTATTATACGAAAAAGATATGATTACTATGTTGAATTTTAATTGGTAAATTGTCAAATTGAAAAGTTCAGAGATTAAGTTGTTGCAATATACTTAAAATTGAGAGACTAACAATATGCATAACCCACTTAAATTTTTAGGTCAAAATTAAAAAAAAAAAAAACTCAATTAGCAATTTAGGGGTGGTCAACGTTTGAATTTCTTTGAGGGATGGAGAAATTTTCAAAAATACAATTCAAAACTTCCCACTATTGTTGGAGGGTTAGTTGTGTTTTGAGCGAGCGGTTTTAGATATTTTCTTAAAACTTCTATTTGTTAATGCGCTTCTTTGATTTTTTTAGTTCCTCCCATGCGCCCGCATATTTTTGAACTTGAAGGTGAGAAGATTTAAACTTTTGACAAAACAATTTACAATACTAATGAACATAAAATACAATAAATTTAAAAAGCAATATAAATATATGCTGTAAAATACGGTTTACATTCATTCAGAAGAGAAAAAAAAAACACGAAAATTATTAAAACTGTCACTTTTTCAAACTAATAGTAGTAAATAGTAGTTTTTAAAAATATTTGTGGTACATATCAAAGTTATGGTGTAAATAATTTATTTATCCATTTGTTTATAATGTAAATAATTTTTATTTACATAATAAATGAATTTATAGTACAAATAATGTATTATCCTTTGTTTATAATATAAATATTTTTTATTTACATAGCAAATAAATATTTGCATTCAAATTTAAGACAATCATCTATGTGCAACTAGCTAGCAAATGTATAATAAATTATATTAATCAGAACTCGGGATCCAAAAAAAAAAAGAAAAAAAATTCTAAACAATCAAGTTTATACAAATTACATTATATCTGAGAATTAATAATCTACTTATGGCTATTTTTATTCGAAATTAAATGACACCTAACTGATTTTAGACCACCCAATTTTATGATTTTGTAATACTATCTATTTAACACTGGATAATCTTACTAAGATGGTACGCTGGGTACGGATACAAAAAGCTCTATAAAGTATTTGCAAGCACAGGCAGACCCCTGCCTCTAATATTGAGTTTTAGAATTTAAATCTCGCTAAGCCCGATCCAAAAACGTAACAACAATAACAACAATAATAAGGTTCTTCTACAAACCCCTGTCGATCAAGAGTCTGTTCTAACATTAACGTGCTATTTGATACGGGCTCTCCTGACTATTATTTCAGTTGAGAACATTTTATAACTCTTACATATTTAATTTTAAAAAAATTATTATAATATAAAAAATTATTATAACATAAAACTTTTATATGATACTATAAAAATAATTCTAACCAATAATTTTTATCATCGTACAAACCACCTAAGAAATCTAATCGAAGGTTTTTTTTTTATTACTTTCTTTCTTTCCGTAAATCCAACGGGCGAAAAATGCCTATCAACATGTACTCAGTACATACCATTTTTTGTCTCATTATTATTATTATTATTATTATTATTGCATTGCTGATTGGTTTACCGTGTCATGTCAAATTTCACCCCAGGAGCATGGGGAATATATATACGCAAGCCGTACACCTACACAAAACACAACACAACCGCAGACTTTCATATGTACTGTTTTAAGTAAATAACTCGCCCCCCGCATCCCCCGTTTTAGCAGTTTTTCCAGTTTTTTATTCTCGTCCACTTTCTCGCCTTCCGTTTACCCTTGCATCCCCTTCCCACGACTACCAAACGGATATCTGTTACATTCAAATTTATATTATTACTATTATTATTATATTTATCTTTGCTTTCTCATGACCTCATCATGATCTTCCAAATTTGGTCGTTAATATAACGTTATGATGAACTCTCAACGGGTCAGATTGCCCTAGAAACAACGGCCTTGATCTGCAAATATTTATTAATTCTACATCCCCTAACCGCCGCAGTTTCGGAGCTGTAAAACGTTTAAAATGAAGATTATTACATCAACGGGTGTTTGAAGTCAGTTATAACCTCCATATAAAAATGAGATAGAAAAAAACCCCACTTCATAAACCCAGAGTTTTTTTTTTTTTTTTTTGGTTCAAAGATCACGCATAGAGAAGTTTGACAATACGTGTGTGTATATATATATATATATATACACAAACGCGTAATTCTTTTTAAAGAATAAAAATATTGATAAATGATAATGATAAAATCCAGAGAAAGAGAGTCGTTATATAAAATGAGCGGTTTTGCAGTTCATGCCAACAACCCCTCTTCCATCAAACGGTTGAAACCACCGACTTTTCCTTGAAAATATATACATTCAAATCCAAACCCAAAACCCAAAAGGAAAAAAAAAAAAGAAAAAGAAAAAGAAAAACTGTGAAATGTAATTCAAATATGGTGTTATAGTGAGAGAGATCGTCTTTTTTATTTTCAAATAACAGTTATGAAGACAATGATGGTTGGTGGTGTGATAAACGGTGGAGATCGGATCAAAGGGTCATGGAACCCACAAGAGGATGCGGCTCTGATCAAGCTGGTGGAGCAGCATGGCCCGCGGAACTGGTCCCTCATCAGCCACGGAATCCCAGGCCGCTCCGGCAAGTCGTGCCGACTCAGGTGGTGCAATCAGCTGTGCCCGAGCGTGCAGCACCGCCCCTTCACCCCAGCCGAGGACGCCATCATAATCCGGGCCCACAAAATCCACGGCAACAAGTGGGCTACCATCGCACGCCTCCTCCCCGGCCGCACCGACAACGGCATCAAAAACCACTGGAACTCCACTCTCCGTCGCCGTCGAGCTGGAGCAGAAAACCTGTCTTCACCATCGTCTCCTTCAATATCGTCCGATGCGGCGGAGGCCGTGGGGACGCCGGAGGAGGAGAATTCGGAGCCGGCGCTGAAGAGGAGGAGGATGATCATGACCGCGTCGCCGGAGAGGAATGGCTGCGCCGACGGGATAGAGACCTCACTTACGCTGTCGCTGCCGGGAGATACCACGGTGACGGTGTCGGGGGCCGGGGAGAAAAGGGCTGAAAACGACGCCGGATTGAAAGGGGAGGGAGCCAGAGAGGGAGGAGGAGGAGCGGTGGAGATGGAGGGGAAGTGTTTGATTGCGCTCCTGCAAAGGATGGTTGCTGAAGAGGTCAGGAATTACATTGATGGCTTACGGGCCAAAGATGGGCTTGGATTTGGGCTTCAAACTGCGGCCCAAAATGGTGGTCCGTATGATTAAGAGCGTCTCCCTCTTTTGATGTTCTCTTAGCTTTTGTTTGTTTTTGTTTTTGCTTTTGTTTTTGTTTTTTTGTTTTGAATGTTTTTGTTTGCGTTCTGCTTTTTTGTGACTTGTCATTGTCCAAAGGTCTTACAGCTAGGACGTGGAAATGAAGATGAACTAGAGAATGGTAAAGAATAATTTTAAGTTCAGTGCAAGTTTTATAAGGTGTTTGACAATCTCAGTAATAATTTTTAAGCACAGTGCAAGTTTTATAGGACGTTTGACAATTTAAGTTAAACCCATGGTTATGGTTACTAAATAATATCAAGCTCTTATATGCTATAATAAAAAGCAAACTCTAACATGCTATAGTGATTTGAATTACAACCATAGTTCTAATCACACTTCTCAAACACCTTATTAATCTTAAACTCGAAGAATCAACATTTTATAGTTCAAGTTTTAATCTTTGAATTCCAGGAAATAATTACGGTACCCTATCGCTCAAAGACATAAAAATGATCAGAGTTTCAGGCCATTTGATGTACAGGAATACGTAACAATAGCCAATCGATTGACGATTATAACCATTCGTCTCAATAATAAGATATGATCCACATCTCTACGTGCAGCAAAGAAAATAGTTTGATCGAGCAGAATTTTAGGTAGAGAAATTTCTTGATGTACACTTTCTTTCCTAACATCAAACGATACGAGTCATCCAATTGCCGGCGGCGAAATCCTCCAGAGGATATACTTCGTTGGCCGCAAAAACAAATTGCTTTATTGGCCCGTTTGAAAACGCAGTCAGAACAACGTTTGTCATTCTAACCGACCTTGATTCAAATTTTGGTAAAAAAAAAAAGAACACAAATTCTAAACAGATTAATGGTAAATATAAATTAGAATTCTAGGCAAGGGTTTTAGACTGTCATATCATTCTATCAGCTTTCCTTTTGATGGTATTTTCAGTTTCCACAAAATCCAACATCTGAAAACATATGCTATGAGCTACTAAGGGCGCACGAGGTTCATCACACGGAGTCACGGATAATGCAAGGATCTATGATCCAAAAAGGTAGAATGTGACTTTAGGAATTAATTTGATTTCATTGGCCAACTGGCATTAGGAATTTCGGCAATCCAAAAGAAGGTTGATGCAAACAACATCGGCCTATAGTTATGCAAGTTCGCACACATGTTCCAAACCAGATTTTAGATAAAACGAAAAGCTATTACAAGCCAAAGACCAGCAATCCAGCACGTTTGATGACATTTCACCAGGCTCACTGGTTCTTCTTAAAAAAACGTGCAAAACTTAACAACACTTCGATTATGAACACAGCGCTTAGCCAGACAAATGCCTCGAGTACATCTACCGTACATGCTACGAAGCCATAGACATAATCCTTGATCATCACCACTTCACGCTCTAAAATGCGAACTTCTAGCAGCAACCCATCTTCAATATTCATATTCAATATTCAATATTCATTACAAACTATCAAAAAAGACACAAATACAACTTCCACAATGCATCCGTTCCAAGCATACGTATCAAATCTCTTAGGTCCATGATGCCACATGAACGAAAAAACGACTTAATTTTCACCTCCAGAGCGCAACTCCAATCAAATTTTGATTGTGCAATCTAATAAAACTAAATTTCACCCTCCAGAGCACAACTCGGATCAAATTTTAATTGTGCAATCTAATAAAACTAAACAATGATTCCTAGGTTAAAGTATTGGGTAACTTTCTTTCAACTACGATAACAACTTATATCTTCTATTAACAGGCACGCTATTAAAATAATGTGGCATAATCTTTAAACCATCAAGTGCAAAACTAATTCAACGGGTCTAGCCCCTAAAATCATAATCAGCTTAATTTTCAATTGCCACCAGACCAAAGCAACAAACTCCTAAAACATTGATAAGGCAAGTAAACATTTTACAATTAGGGCAAAATTTTCACCCTTCCACAAACATTAACCAACAAAAAAATTGATTTCAGAAAATCCATCTACCAAAGATTCCAATTACGCCGAACCATAAATGCCAAATCTCATTCAACATAACCGAAAAGAGATTCATAGAAATTAAGAGATAGGCGAAGCAATTGAAATAAAAAGGTTTTAATAGCTCATAATAATAAGGTCTACAAACAGACTGAAATTAACAAAATCTGTCCGACTAGAAAACCACTATTACGCTTTGATCGGCACTAATTAGGTAACAATAACAGTAAAAAAAAAAAAAAAGGGAAAATAAAGGGAAAAAGAACGCAGATCCATTAAGAAGAGGAACTACTTGGATCTCTGTCTCATCTTTCGGCGCTTTCTCTTCAACCTCCTCATACGCTTCTTCTTCCACTGTCGTCACAAAATTTTGTCAAGAAAGAGAAAAGAAAGGAAAATTAAGAATCAAGAAAGAAATTACGAATCAAACAGGTAATAGAGATCAAAAGATAACTAGCTTCAGAGATTTCAAAGCTTTTTACCTTAGCTCTCATGGTGACGCTTCGCCGAAGTTCGCTTTCAAACCCTAGATGCTCAGAGGAAAGCCTAGTCCGCGGAGCAAGTTGTTGCGAGTGTTTTAGATTTGGGGCTTTGCCAATATTTATAGGTCCAGGTTTAAAACCCTAACACGCACTCAAAACCAACTTGGTCTGTAGCAAGTTGGGCCACGTTAGGCCCTCAGCTGGTCCATTTTGTGATGTCCAATATTTAAGAAGATGAGAAGCATTGGTTAGAACTATTTTCACTATAGTATATAAGAGTTTTACATTATAATATTTTTATTGTTACTGTAACATGTGAGAGCTTTATACTGTTTATAACTAAAAAAATGGTGTGAACTACTTTTGCCAAACACAAGATTAGTCGGTTAAAGTGAATCATGGGCCTTATGAGATTGGGCTCTATGCCCAAAGAAAAGTAGAGCAATTACGCAAAAGCTTTTATTAGTAAATATGTCATATATTTTTAAGTGAATAAAATAGCAAGATTTTTCGTTGTTAGCTAACTTACTATTATCAAATCACATGTCGATAACAAGATATGAACATTAATTAATGAATTGGATTATTTTTTGGTTTAAGAACCTAAGCACTACGGAACTTATTTCTCTTGCTTTCACGATGCCTTACAGTTACTAACAAAATATGGAAGAATTCTTGCTAAGGGGCGTGCGGAGTCCATTCAGGCTTTTGCGAAAAATGATATTTTTACCCTCGATGCGCCTTCTTAAACTTTTGGGCCCTTTTTTTGCTAACTCTTCACAAAATGTTACTTATTGACAGTGGGGTAAGAAATCGATATGTCAATTTTCTTTTAGCAGTAGAAACTCATTTTAACAAAACTCTACGATTTTAACTCAGAGTATGAAAATTTTAACGATTTTGCTCTCCGGAACCAAAAACTATTATTTTATATTGTTGGTCTCGATTTTTCGTAAGGACTAAAATTCTCTAAAGTTTCTAATTTCAATTGCTTTCATTTAAAAACCTTTTTCTTCTCAACATTTGTTGAAATTTTTGTAATAAAAATTCGTAAAATTCGTGTCTCATAAACCACATGAAATTTTGACAAGCCATTCGCAATTTTCTATTGTTTTGTTGAGATATACAACTTTCATGCTTTAATTTTTTCCTAAAATTCCCATAGCAAAATGGAGTTTTCTGCCATTTTTCGTTTCTACCGGATTTGTACAAATATATTCAATTTAGTCCTCTCAAATTGTCACAAAACCTTGTTCATAAAAATTGTACACCTCACTATTTTGAACAGATTTTCCAATCTTACTCAGAAAATAAATCATGTTCAAACAAGTAAATTTTTTTTTTTTGAAAATCATCTAAACTTTGCAATTTGCATAATTTTTGTTCCGAACTTAATTTCAAGCACATAAACCTTTCTTGTCTTCCATCATCATAAACATGCACAAAATACCACATAAACATGCCATACAATAGGGGTGAACGGCGGACGGTTTGGTAGTTTTTGGGCAGGTGCAGTTTGGTTTTTTTAGATGGCAGGTTGGCGATTAACCAACTCGTAAACCGCCCACCACATGACGGGTGGTTTTGGGT
Source organism: Artocarpus hirsutus (assembly GCA_946598075.1). NCBI lineage: Eukaryota > Viridiplantae > Streptophyta > Magnoliopsida > Rosales > Moraceae > Artocarpus > Artocarpus hirsutus. Next base: position 62,822 of record CAMOHE010046078.1, read on the forward strand.
GGTTGCGGGGGGTGCAGGCAGGTTGATGCGGTTTAGACCTATGCTATTGCCCAATGTAATTTTTTAGATTTTTTTTTAAAGTGAAGAAAATTTGTAGAAAATATAAGATGATAATGCATAAAGCATTCCTAACAACAAGTAAGTTTGATGCCTAAAGACAGTGACCATATTTAAAAGTACAAATTAAGAAACATAATCATTCACTGCAACAAGAAACATCAACTACAGATGAAGTGATGAACAAAGTCAAGAGTTCATAAAGATTAAAGCCTATTCACTAGGTTCGAAAATAATAGAATACTACAAATGAAATGATGAACAAAGTAAAGTGTTCTAATATAATAATAAAATACTACAAATGAAAAGATAGTTTTAAGTTTTTTTTTTAATATATAGGCTGGTGGGTTCGGATTAAACCTGCCCTCAAAAACTTAAAACCAAACTCGCCTACCTGAATATATTGTGGGCAGGTTCAACCCGCCCACCAGTGTGTTGCTAACGTAAACCTGCTTTTTTCAAGATGGGCTGGCGTTGGTAGTTGGCGGGTGCAAGGCGGTTTTTGTACAGCCCTACCATATAATCCCTTGAACATGCCATAGTCTATTTTTAAGCATTTACATTCCAAACTTGATAAAAGAAATCAAAACAATAGCAAACTTAAAAATAGAAGATTAAGCTTTTTACCAAATGATTTGCAAGCTTGTGAGCCTCCACAAAGCTTTATTTTTGTCAATATCCTTGGACATAAACTATGGCATGAGAACCCACATCAAGATTCCCTCTAAACCTAAAGAAAACCCTAGTAGCACATGAGAAAACCTAGGATTTACCTTCTAGAATTGCCTTTCCTTGAACTTGGATCTTGGTCTTGATCGTTACTCTCAATTTGGAGATGAATCTTTGGCTTGTTTTGGAGCAAACATTTTTGGAGAGTGAAGCTCTAGGGGTTGTTGAACCTAATGGAGAAGTGAAGTAGTTTTTGGTTCCAAATTTTGTATGGATAAGATCATATTCTAATGCAATTTATTACCACTAGATGACTCAAAATACATAGTTATCACTTTGAACTTTTGTGGTAAAAGTTTGACTTACTTGTATGGTAGAAAACTGGTGCAACAAGGACGAAAAAGTGGCTCATTTTCTAATCTTTAGGTGTCCCATAGGTGGGTGCCACAAACTTTACATAATGTAGTTTTATACTGCATTTAATTTTTCCTATATCGTTAGTATAAAAATTGTGGAAATAGATTCTTAAATAGAATTGCTTATGTTTTACCCACCTTTTTTAATCCCAATATAGTATCCCATATAACTATGTTTTTGCTTAAACAATATAATTACATTATATTGTGTACCTTTTTACCTCTATGTGTCTTTCTGTATTGTGTTTCATCAATTGATATGTTGTAGATACAAAATCCTTTTCCAGTTTAACTGACTGAAAATTAACTATCTTTATACTGTTTTGAATTATGGCATGCTTTTCTACTGTAATTATCACTTTTATCATTTGTTAATTTATATCACAATATTATAATTAATTGTGATATAAATTTCATTTTAAGGATATTATTTACAAATTTTTTAGTATCTAAACTCACAAAAATTCGTATATTAACAATATCCCAAATTGCACAAAAATTCACAGACAAAATACATATTAAGGTTGTCCATATATGATTTACACTTTATCCTAATTTATAAAAATATAATTTACTAGTGAAAATTCATTATTTAAACCCAAATATGCTCCCGACTTATATTAATAATTTTCTTGAGCATTACATTTTTTAAGTAAAAGACATATTTTAAGATAATTAAATTAAGAATAGATTTATTAATAAATATTTTATTTATTTAATATATATAAATTATTTACCAGCAAATATTTTAATTTACACCGAGTAACCACAGTGTTTATCAATTACCATGCTATTTACTTCAAGCATTACAAAAACATGTTTTTCACTTCAAAATACAATGTATATCGTTTTTAAAGCATAATTATTCATATGTAATGTTAAAAAAATGAAAATTTTTATCAAATGTTTTATTTGAGTTACAGCTCTGTAAAACTGATGTTTTTCTAATCTACTCATAAATCTGTTTGGGTTCCACTTTTCAGGTATAGTTATTTACTTGTACCACATTTTATATTGGTTAGATACAAGTTTTTTTTTATTATTATTATTTTTTTTATTTTTTTTATTTTTTTTAAGGATTAGGTACAAGTTTTTGAGAAAAGCAATATATCAAAAAGCAACAAAAGTTAAACTCCTGATTCAACCATGAAATATTAACCAATATGCTTATGTTTTTCCTAAGTACCAATTTTATTTTTTGCTTGATCCACACAATTCATAAGCACGAATCTGCTTCTATTATTATTATTATTATTATTATAAGCACCACTTTGAAAGAAAAAAAAAAGACAACATATTTTTTTTAATAAATAGCATGTTTTAATCTGATTGAAGTAAATATCATATTTACTTATAACTAATTTATTTATTTGGCGTAAATAATTTACTTACCAGTAAATAATTTATTTACTTCCATTATTTTAAAAATATTATACTTATTGACAAATATTTCAAGAATATGGTATTTGCCTTTTTTATCCTTAAGAAAATCAGGAAGGCAGTTAAACTACCCCAAATAAAACAAGCCATTGGCATTCTTATGAAATAAAATCGGCAACAGTAATATATTCATCTTGCTTTTAGGCAAAGCTTCCGTAGCAGTTTAAGCTTGTTTTATATTTGTTCGATAAAGGGGTTAGAAGATAATTGTCCCAAAAAAAAAAATGAAATAAAAATGACGCCTAATTATTTTGCAAATACGAACCGAACAAAATTTAAAAGTGCAAAAAAAATTGTCGCCAAATACAAAATATATTATTCCACAGAAGACAAATAGAGAAAAAAAAAAAAAAAACAAGAAGGCAATAAAATTGAAGACATTCAAACTAAGAAAGGATATAGCCAAACTCCAAAGAATTTATTTGACTCGTATTGCGTTGCCAACCTTCCAAAGCTCCATTACATTCCATAACTTAAAGATAGGCGTGTCCCACTACTCATGACCAACCAGTCATCAATGTCCAATAAACGCTTGATTACCAACCCAGATAAACAAGCCAAATTCAACATATAGTGAATCTGAGGATGTAGATTACGTGGCCATTTTACCTTTATTTCAACTCATCAGTTTTATTTTAACTGTAAATGGTATAAAGCTCTTAACAACCATGCTAACAAAAAAAATAAAGTTATTACAGGTTATAAATTTTAAACTTAATTCTTCGGTTACAACTAAAGTGTTAAAAAACTTATAAAACCAACGAAGCCTTGTTGGCCTACAAGAGAACTAAGATAAAAAGATACCGAAATAAAAATTAGAGAATGTTTCAAAAACAGGTTCAAAATATAGACATTGTATAAATTTAAATTTTTTATGAGAAAATACTGTAACAAGCCTGAACCGAACTAAAGGTAACTGTGATTTTCGAACACCCTCAGGATATGGCATAAGTGGTAGGTACTCTACACTACAGCAATTGCCAATAAAAAATTGTAAAAGAGAGCGTCTTTCACCACCTACATCAAACACATGATCGCATAATCCAGCGAGAGCACTACGTTATACCCGTAAATATAATGTTATATATCAATAAATTTGACTACTTGGGCAGAAATACAGGAAAAAAGAGAAGAAAAGAGAAGAAAAGAAGATTGTTTTCTTTCCTCTCTGCATGTTCTTTAGTCCATCTTTTTCTCTCTTTTCCGTGAGAATAATTCTTCAAGAATTCAAACGCGCGATACAGCTAAAAACCGCAATAAAAAAAAAAAATAGAAGAGGAAAAAAATAAAAAAATAATAAGAAATTTGAGGCTATTAAGTATTAAATTAAATATATACGGATAAGAATACATGTACTTAGTGCTTTACAGCCGTTTGTGCACAAAAAGTGTAATGAATTAATTACAACAAAATCCATTGATACCAAAACAATTAAAAGAAAAAAAAAGGTAATTATCAGAATAATAATTAAGCTGATCTGATCCAAAATGGGTTCCCCTACTCCTCTCCTCATTCAAGGACAACTTTCAAGACGGGAGAGTAGACTCGGAGCGAGGCACGGCAGAGCGGGCAACTCGGCTGTGCGCTGAGCCACCGGTCGACGCACTCCGGGTGGTAGCAATGGCAACAGCCAGGCAAGACCTTCACCTTCTCTCCGTCCTCGAACACTCCCAGACAGATACAGCACTCCGCTGCCTCCGCCGAGTCCGACGACTGCGCCGACTGGTGCGAGAACACCGGAATTCGCTTGATGGCAGCGGCGTCGAGGCCCTGCGTTTGCGGCAGCTGAGACGACAAGGAGGGGTACGGAGAGGCGGTGACGTGGCGATAGCGGCAGGACCAGCGGACGTAGAGGAAGAGGAGGAGGACGACGAGGAGGGCGGAGAAGATGACGACGACGAAGAAGAGCGTTTCGCCGCGGATTTCGAAGCTCTTGTCGTCCAAGACTGTGTAGTGCCATTGCGTCGTCCGCTCCGAATATTGGTCCCTCATGATTGGGGTTTCAAAACGACGTCGTGGGATGGAGGAGTATTTACCTTTGGTGCTCTTTTCTCTTTCTTTGCTGAGATTTGTGTGTGCGTGTGTATATATATATATATAATTTCTTAGAAGATAAACGACGGTGCGTTGTGCATCGGCGACGATGGCATTTTTGATTTGGAAATGGTTAATTGTTGATTCTTTTGGTGAAAGGGAAAGAGTTTTGAGTGCTCTGGTTATTATAGTGCTTTGGCTTTGGGCAAAGTAGATTAGATCTTTTTTTTCCTAAATGGTCTACTGAGATATTATTGGGAGAAGGAGAAAAGAGTACCACTCGCGAGTATAGCGCGTGTAATTTTTTGATAAATTACGGCCGTTGGATTGTTTTTTAACCTGTTATTCAACAGATTGGTGTATATTCGCGTGGGAAACAAGGCTGTAGGGTGAATTATTCCATGGACCCACAAAGCTGGGATTGCCGCCGATATAACTATTTTTTTTTTTTTTTTTATGTATATCTTGAAAAACCCTTTTGAGCCGAATCCAGCAGTTATCCGACCCCTCACAGGGTGGGACCTACGTGGTCTCATATGGTGGGCCCCATTTATGTGAAGGGTTAATTATCCAATTGAGTTATTTAGAACTGTCAGTATATTTTAAGAATTTTCACATTATGTCTTATTATATTTTAATTGTTAAATGCTATAAAAGATGTCAACATTTTGAAGTTTTTGGCTCCTCACGTAAAAAAAAAAAAAACCTATATATATATATAACAAAAAATTCGTCCAAAATCTCTCCTTTTTTAGAAGTTCAACTTGTTTGTTTTTGTAAAAATGTAAAACTATATGTTCTTGAGGTCCTATTTGTAAAAAAAAAAAAAATGTTTTCTAGATCTAAGAAATTATAAAGTCTCAAAATATTGCCATTTTGTACAACATTTAACAACAAAAAAATGAAAAGAACTATTCGTGCCAAAATGTCAATAGATTAAGAGTTTGAAAACTTAAATATATAAAATCTTAAAATAAATATCTAGCTGTCAAAGATTAACAAGTTTTAGGACCTATAGCTCAAATATTTATTATTATTTTGAGGGAAAATTGTTATTACTATTTTTAACTTTGACTTTAAGACAAGTTTATTGTTTTTGGTAATAACTTTAAGGGTCATTACAAAACGGACGTGTTGCTTTAACCAGTTGTTTAATATCCTTTTGTTTTGGCTTCTTCTGGAACTTCCTTCTGATTTTTCTAACAGAAGGATAATTTTCTAGAACGCAAGAAAAAAGGGATAATTATCAGTACTTTTCTTTTTTCATTCAGCAAGACAACGGATAAGTATGAATTTACATTGATATTAACCAAGGTAAGTACTAATAAATTACTACCGTGAAAAAATACACTTAAAATTTACCCTAAAAATTTACTTATTTTGAGTTATTTCAAGAATACTATCATACGTTTTAAAATGATGTATTTGGTTTTAGTCTTACTTACGTCAACGACTTATTTTGTATAACAGTGATTTAAAAAACATGTAACATAATATGTGGTTTGAAATCTAGAGTTCTAAAATTAAACAATATAAAACAAAAATATGTTACATAGTAAAACTTTCACATGTTGCAATGTGTAGTTTAAATTTTAGAGTTAAAACTTTTCTCATAAACACTATATTCAATAAAAAATCTTACAAATGATTTTCAATGGTTAATTTTTAAAACGTCTTAAGCTTTAGTCCTAACATATGAATTGGTTTTGGTTTTACCACTTGGGTGTAAAGAGATAACAAAATATATACATGATGGAAGAATGACACTCTACTATAATGTGCACATGGTGTTGATAGGAAGGACATTCTCCTAATAAGGAAATATTAATTATATTTCGTCCTTTTGCAGCATCTAATCAACGTACTGGTTAAAATAAAACAAACAAGCAGACAAAGGTTACGTTCCAAATGTTCCAATCACAAGTAGAGAACAAACTTGATCCATTTGTGAGGTTCTTTTACCTCTGCAAATTCATTATTACGTGTACAAATGTAATTGCACTTCCATGAAGGATTTAGCACTGCCTAACAAATTTGTATTACAAATGTACAAAAAGAGGATTTGATGGGTCACAATATAACGACCATGAAAAGATAATAGTTAAATTTGGTGGCATATTCAAAACGAACAAAAAGTGTGCATCTTCAAGGACCCATATGGTTTTCTAGATCCAATCTCTACTTGTCCATTCCTAGGTCATGTCAAGAAATTCAAGAACTCGAGTCTCTGAACTAATTAGCAATTCGGTTTGGAATGGTCCTTTGACTAGGAATTCATATCTAGCATACCACTTGGAATTGTTCAAGTTTAAATGTAAAGTGGGTGTTATAAACAATCACGTAGTCCTATATTAGAAACTTATAAAGGCTTGGAGCACTTTATAAAGCATTACCTTTTTGAAAGGATTGATGACATGTGCTTTTAGGATTCACTTTAAGCTTGTACAAACGCGCGCACATGTGGCGTGGGCAGTGAGGCTGTAGAGGCATTTTTAATGCTTATTAGGTGCACTTGGCTTATCAAAAAGGTTATAATTTTTCTAAAAAAGTGACACTAGAGGTGGTTTGTAATGATTCCCATAAGCAATCTTAATCGAGATGGGGCAAATAATGCTTCAAGGAAAGCGTATTATATATATGTTTTAAGTCTTTATTTCAGATTTCTTTCCAACAATCCTTTGGTTTCTTGGGAAGCAAAGATATCCAAGGCGTGACATTACATTAGCAAATATTTGGAAGTTTGTAAGGGTGTGGTTTTGGCAAGAATATATATAGTTCTCATATTAGATCCTTGAAACAGACATGGTTAATATTACTTATGCTACACAAGCAGGATCGAAGCTAGAAAATATAGTCAGCAGGGTGTAATGTATATTAATATTGTCAAGAAAAATTAAATAAAGAAGATATGAAATTTTAGAAAGTGTGGAAAGTAATTTTTATAGAAATTTATATATAATACTGACAGGAAAAAAGGTTTAGAGGGCAGCTACTCACTCTCGTCAGCGTGTTTTCGTCTCTATCTGGAAGATTGTGCTCTATGATCTCCATAAGCACGTATCATTGACAAAATAAATCATGTTTTTAAGTTTGCCAATAGTGATGTGTTTACATCGCTCGGGAAGCAATTAAGTAGCCAACTACAACAAATTATTTGTTTATGATTTCTAATTATGTATTCTCGTTCGATGCTGTTCCGTCTCTGGTCATATCTTTTATAAAATTTGTTGCTTTGTTAATTAAATAAAATACAAAATTTTTCCCCTACTTTACTTATGTTAAAATATTTTCTCCCATATATATCCCTACTTAAATATATTTTTTAAGTGGTATTTCTCAACTGTTGCCAACATTATGGTGCCTCTTAATTAATTTATATACTACTTTTTTAATTCTGTTTTTGTCCACACATACTCACACTTTCTTTCATAACACACATTTAACTAATACACTTGTTCTGATTGGAACAAGCATTTCAATCCATCTATGTTTTCAAATGAATCTTATCAAGCTTTTTTTCGTCATAATATACTCCTACTAAAACAATTTTCTCAAATATGTGACGATCTTAATTTTTTTTATAATTTTTTTTTCTCTAGTTGTGGCCTCGTAAATGTTTTCCTCTAATTGTTCTCATCGAATAGTTCCTTCTCAAATGTGTTCATGGCTAGCCATCTTTGTCATGCAACCCTTCTATACCTTTTTCATATGCATAGCATAAATAAGTTACTATCTATTTTTCCTAAAATCTTTTTCCTTTTGAATTGTATTCTAATAAACATTTTTTTTACTCAACAAAACGATAAAGAAAATAAAAAAAATGAATACAACTAAATTTTAGAATTTTTTTTGAAATTTTTGTATCAAATATGAGGAATACAAGCGAAGGGCACGCGTACAAAACTAGCACCAGTAAGGTTTAGAAATTACCCATCAACAGTAAATAACCATTGCTCTCATCTCACCCTCCAAAAAGAAAAGCAACTTTCCTATTTTTTTACCAATTAAAAATAGGATTATTTTCTTTCCCTCAATGGAAAAACTAAAAGAAAAAGAAAAAAACAGAGGGATTGCCCTCCTCCACTAAACCTATAAAGAAATAATAATCCATTTC